>BPLR01019415.1:0-14102 GCA_021605095.1 Caerostris extrusa
ATCAACTACCCTTGCCCAGATTCTTGAAAGTGACGGGACGCCTTTTAAGTCTCTTATGTTACAAAAGGACCGACCAATTAAAAGTCGTGCTCCGAGGTCCGAAGATAGAAATTTCTTCGAACACGCCAATTCTACAGTCATAGATTTCTTACAAAGACCACATGTCAACAATTTAGATTTAATTACTCCACAGGAAGTCTGTGATATTATCAGGAAATTTCAAAACAACAAAACCCCTGGTCTGGATCTTATTAATAATCGCATGTTAAAGTCCACTCCTATTAAATTTATTCTGTATATTACCATTCTTTTAACTTTCTACTTAGGATCTGTCATTTCAGCTTGCTGGAAGACTGCCGTAGTATGCCCCATTCCTAAGAAAAATGCTAATTTGGCTTACCCTCATAATTACCGCCCTATCTCACTACTTAGTAGCTTGAGCAAAATATTCGAATCTGCGTTACTTAAACGCCTGAATCAGCATTTGCGATCTCCATGACTTAATCATTCCTGAACAATTTGGTTTCAGAAGGCAATTAGGAACCTGTCACCATCTACTTAGGTTGGCAGAGCTGATTCACGACGGCTTTAACGAACGCAAATCTACGGAATATTATTTTTGGACGTAGCCAAAGCCTTTGATAAAATTTGGCATAATGGCTTATTATTCAAGCTCATGCGACTTGATTTTTCACCCCAAATTGTTAAGATTCTTTACTCTTACCTACAAGCCCGAGATTTCTTAGTTAGAGTAGGTGGAGTTACTTCCTCAACCAGGCCAATAGAAGGGGGAGTTCCTCAGGGGTCGCTCCTAGCGCCCGCCCTCTTTAATATTTACATCAATGACATTCCGAGACGCACAAACCTCTCTTTGCTATGCTGATGATACGGTGATAGCCACACAGAACAAATCACCTCAGCTTGCTGTTAAAGACCTTCAATTTTCAGTTTACAACTTAGAAAAATGGTTAACCACCTGGAAAATTAAAGTTAATGCCACGAAATCTGCCTGTATGCTATTTACTCGGAAGATCGCGTTTTCTCCATTAGGGAGTATCTCTCTTTTGGCCAGCCCGTCCCCTGGGTAACTGAATATAGATACCTGGGGTTGTTTCTAGACCCAAAATTATCATTCAATTCCCATATTAAGAATGCAGTTGCTAAAGCAACTGGTGCGAGTATTAAACTCCACTGCCTAATTTCTCGAAAGAGTAGGCTTGCGATCAAACACAAGCTTCTGTTCTACAAGTCTATCATTAGACCTATCCTGGTTTATGGTAGTCCTATCTGGGCCTCTACCTCATTGACAAATATAAAGAGTCTCCAGGTTTTTCAAAATAAACACCTGGCTATGATTGCTGACGCACCATGGTTCGTTCGTCGTAAGATCATCCATAGAGATCTAGACGTCGAACCTATTCCTAATTATATAATCAATATTTCAAAGAATTTTCTTGAAAATGTCCTCAGATTAGCAATGAGTTAATCCGTCGACTGCCAACCTATCACCCTGGGGTGAAAAAGCTCTCAGAAAAGACCACGGGCAGTCTGTTCCTAAAGTCCTCCCTGCAGTGTTTTCCTAAAGTTAAGAAACACCATGGCTGTTACTCTGAACAAGCGCAAGCGAGTTCAGGTAATGGGGTGAGCCTTGCTCATTGAGAAGTTATCTCAATGCGTATCTGACGATTACTTTTGGCTTAAAAACTAATTGTAAATTTAATTTTAACGAACTGGCGCTGAGGTAAAGATTCGGATCTTTGACGCGAGGTTGAGGGTTCAGATCAGAACTCTGTTCCTTTTCTATTCCCTTTTTATTGCTACGTTGTGCTTTAAATTCATTCATGACTTTCCCGACTAGTAACTAAGTTAGGTTTTATTTTTTATTTATCGTTCGCTTTTTTTACCTTTTTTTTGTAAGGAAAATAAAAGGATTAGACATAAAAATTAAAAATAAAAATAAAAATTATAAAATCGAAAACCAAACAAAAATTATAAAATTGAAAAATTTAAGCAAAAATAATAAAATGAAAAACCAAATAAAATTATAAAAAAAAAAAGAATCACAGGTTCTGTGATGGGTCTTTTTTTGTGGGGACTTTTGTGTGTGTGTTGGCAGCATGATTTCAATCAGTGATTAGTAAGCAAAGGGTTGGGAGTTTGTTTACGTTTTGTAATAGTCTACGGCATCGACAACTGGTCCCTAATTGTACCGAATTTAAAACTTAACTTTTAAATTCTTTTATTTTATATCTTACTTTTTTATAAATAGTATTTTTTTTTTTTTTTTTTTTTGAATACCATACATTAAATTTTAGAAACTTTAATCTTAATATTTTTACTAACATTAATTAAGCAGCCATTAGAATTCTAAACTTATTTATTAATTAAGATGAGGAGGTTGTGGGGCATTTCCCCCTGTTGGTACTCCGTAATCGGTACGCCAGTTGCCAGTTCAGTTCAAGGTAAACAAAACAGGGAGGTGATCTAAATCTAGGTCGTTTAACACCTCTACATTACAATTAAATGGAATAAATTTAAAAATGCCATAATCTAGGACATTCCCGCGCGGTTGTTGTTAGCAATATTAAATCTAGTAGGTCGGGGGCTACGACTTTCAATCCTCTTTGAAATTTCAGGTATTTGTTCAATTTGAATCCATTTCGGTTAGAACGGCCAAAATTCCAACTAGAGTAGAAAGCGTTTAAGTCGCCGGCTAGAATCACATTGGGTCCAGATTTCAAAATAGTATCGATGTCCTCCACCGAGTATCCACCTGGGTTTGTAGGTGCGACGTAAGTCGAAGCGATGATAATGGTGGAAAATCATTAAGATGAATTTGAATCATGGCTATCTCGGCGCAAGTAAGGCGCGGAGCAATAGTTCATGGAGCCTGATACTACTTTTAACATAGATGCAGGTGCCTCCGCTTACATTGGAATTTAGGTTGATTCTATCAAAACGATAGAATCGATAATTTGCGATCAGTGGGGTCTCTCCAGGTCTTAATTTAGTTTCCTGGACCAAAAATACATCAAGGTTATGCTCTAAACAGAATTCTCTTACCTCATTGATTTTAGAACGCAAACCATTTGCGTTCCAGGTGGAATCCTGAGAAGTTCCCGGTATTGAACATTAATTAGCCCTGCTCGTCGATGCGATCTGCCAATAGGTGTGAAAGATTAGGTAGGCCCTAACGAGGGCCTCTGTTTCATGTTTATGCTGAGGCAGACACTGCCTGAAAGCCTCCGATAGTATTAGTTCATCCATGCCCTGTTGGTATATCTCATTAGTTGCCCGATGAGATGCAGTCCGGGGCAGATGGGGCTGGCCAAGGTGAAGCAGTGGGAGAGGTCTGCTGTGGCGCGTACGAGACACGTGCTGCGGGAGCGGCTGGTATGTACGTAGCTGGAGGCACTGGCATCCTGGGGATCCCGGTTGGTGGTTTCGCAGCTGGCGCGTCGCCTTTGATGACCCGCCGTGATGTTGGCAAAGGAGAAAAATCATTCGATATAGGCCTGGGTGCTGGTGCAGGTTGTTTGGGGCTTCTTCTTTTGGGTTTTAGCTGGCCTTTTTGTTCTTGTTCTTGGAGCCCGGGCATCTAGGGCAGCCTCGCCAGTTAGCGGCGTGGTCCTTCCACAGTTAACCCGGTGGAGCTGCTTGGTCCAGGTCGGGTGCAGTGCTCTGCCTTGTGCAGGTCGCTTTGTTTTCCCTCGCGGCATTTGCTGATTTGGAGACTGTGATTGAGTCGTCAGTATTGGTACGGCTGGAGAGTTTTCAGAGGACAAATTGGATCTCTGGCATGCTGAGCACGGATACATCGGTCGTTATTTCGGTAATCGAGGGAATCTGGAAAAGTGCGATTCCATATTCGTATTTGAACAAATCCATCTGCTTGTAGATTTCCGCCATTTCGGCGTGAAGCGAAAGGCAGCTGATGGGTCGTCGATTGAGAGTTTTCTGATCTTGGAGGCTGACTGAGTTAGTCGCTCCTTGAAACTTGCGGCATGGCGTAGAACGCTCTGATTTATCAGGACGAATTCGTAGATATTTCCTTCAGGAGAGGCCGGTGATTTGCATTCGGTGATCAAGTTTTGTGCATTTCCAGGTTTCATTGCCGGGCTGGCGGCAGAGGTGATTTATATAATCGGAGGTGTCGGGGGCGGACGGTCCTCCACCATTGCCAGTATCTAACTTACTCATGGTTTTTTTTTTAAATTAATTCAGCAGAATCAAAATATAAAGGAATTAGCGTGTCCAAGCTTAATAAGAATCAAAAATAGCCAAGATTCGAAAAATTCCGTTTGAGGATGAGGAGCGGCTGTGAAACACGTCCGCCAGAGCCGATTATTCAGACAAAGGCTCGTTAGGAATAAAGATCGAGACAGATAATTTGGGTCTAGAAACAACCCCAGGTATCTATATTCAACCCAGATTGTTCTAATCTCTGTGAACGACATACCTAAGCCAGATTTCGTAAACGGGCCATGTTAGCAGATGACACAGCGATTTACCAACAGCACAAACACCAAACTCCGTCGTTGCTTTGTTAAATAACTATATTCCTCGCTTGAAAGTTGGTTGTCCACCTGGAAGATTAAAGTAAATCCTACCAAGAGTGCGTGCCTCCTGTTTACACGAAAAAAGAACATTGATTCTATTTTTAAATGTCACACTTTTCGGCCAACCAGTCCCCTGGGTTACTGAATACAAGTACCTGGGGTTAGTTTTTGACACCAAATTGACTTTTAAGACCCACTTTGAAAGTAGCTGCCAAACCCAACAAGTCATCTGCTAGCGTTAAGCTGAAGTCTAATTTCTCGAAAGAGCAGGCTAGCGATCAGGCACAAGGTTCTACTCTATAAGTCTATCCTTCGACCAATTCTCTTATATGGATGTCCTATTTGGGCGTCCTCCTCCATCGTAAATCCTAAGAAGCTCCTATTTCAAAACAAACAGGTAGCTATGATAGTCAACGCCCGGGGTTTGTTAGAAGAAGCAAATCCACAGAGATCTGAATATAGAACCAATTATGGAATATATCTTCAAAATTTCGAAATCTTTTCATTCAAAATGCCCTCAGATCCGCAATGAAGCGATCAGGCAAATACCTGTGTGCCATCCAGGTGTGGCTAGCTCCAGGAAGAGACCCAGAGCCATCTATGATCAGCAATGGGAATCTTTCCCGGCACTGAAAAGGCGTTGTGGGATTTATTCTGCAACAGCCGATTCTACCGCTGTGGCTGTTGTCTGGTCACTCCGATCACTTCAAGCGAATCTGAGCTGCAACGTTTTCATTTAAATTTTAATTTTCTGCTACGATGTGCAACTTAACTTAGAATATGGCTACCTGACTCTAAATTGTAATTTTTTTTTAATTTTGTTTGCAAATTTTAAAAAAAAAAGGAGCATCTGCTTCTATTCTTTAATTTAATATTTTTATTTTTTTTTTTTTAATGTTTAATGTTTTTGATTAATTTAATTCTGTTAATTGCTTTCCTAAATGTTTCTAGATTTGTTTACATTTTGTCTAGCTAACTTTTCCGATCAACTTTCACTTTTAAATTTTAGCCTCTGTTTATGTAATAGTTTTAATTTAATTTAAACTGCTCTCTTTCACCCATCGTCTTCATTAACTTATTTTGTGAAAATAAAATATATTTTCCCAGTTTAGGCTGGGTTTTCCAAGTCTGTCAACATCAATAGACTGATGGCGCCATCTGTTGGCGAGTCAGCAAACATCTGCTGCTTATTGATTTTTATGTCTTTTATGTTTTCGTATCCCTATGTTTATTCTCTTAATCCTTAAATTTTTTAATTTAACTTTTATTTTAATTCTTTTTTTGGCATCGACAACGGACCCTTAATTGTACCTATAGCTTTAGTTTTTCCGATCTCTTGCTTTAATTGTTCTCAAGCAAAGAGATGTTTTCTAAATTTTAATTATTCTATTTTTATTTATTAATATTCTTTAATTGATGCAACTACCTTTATTGCTAATTTATTAACTAATTTAAGATGGAGGTATCGTGGTTCTTAAAATCACACAGGAACTCCATAACAGGTACGCCCGTTGCCCCACCGCTGTGGCTGTTGTCTAGTCACCCGATCACTTCAAGCGAATCTGAGCTGCAACGTTTGGCATTTAAATTTTAATTTACTGCTACGATGTGCACTTAACTTAGAATATGGCTACCTGACTCTAAATTGTAAATTTTAAATTTTTTTTGCAAATTTTTAAATGAGCATCTGCTTCTATTCTTTAATTTAAATTTTTTTATTATTATTATTTTTAACCTTAATGTTTAATGTTTTTGATTAATTTGATTCTGCTAATTGCTTTCTAAATTTTTCTAGCTTTGTTTACATTTTGTCTAGCTAAGTTTACCGATCAACTTTCACTTTTAAATTTTTGTCTCTGTTTTATGTAATAGTTTTAATTCTAATTTAAACTGCTCTCTTTCACCCATCATCTTCATTAACTTATTTGTGAAAATAAAAATTTATTTTTCCCAGCTTAGGCTGGGTTTTTCAAGTCTGTACATCAATAGACTGATGGCGCCATCGGTTGGCGAGTCAGCATAACATCTGCTGCTTATTGATTTTTTTTATGTCTTTTTTCTTATCCCTATGTTTATTCTCTTAATCCTTAAATTTTTTAATTTAACTTATATTTTAATTCTCTTTTTTGGCATCGACAACGGACCCTTAATTGTACCTATAGCTTTAGCTTTTTTTCCGATCTCTTGCTTTAATTGTTCTCAAGCAAGAGATGTTTTTCTAAATTCTAATTATTCTATTTTTATTTATTAATATTCTTTAATTGATGCAACTACCTTTATTGCTAATTTATTAACTAATTTAAGATGTGGAGGTATCGTGGTTCTTAAAACCACACAGGAACTCCGTAACAGTTACGCCCGTTGCCCGTTTTTCCCCCTACAACCGCCGATTCTACCGCTGTGGCAGTTGTCTAGTCACCCGATGACTTCAAGCGAATCTGAGCTGCTATTTTTGGCATTTAAATCTTAACTTTTATTTGCTACGATGTGCAACTTAAATTAGAACATGGCTATCTGACTCTTTAGCAGTAATTTTAAATTTAACTTGTAAATTTTTAATGGTTCACTTTTATTTAATTACTTTAATTTCTAATTGTTTGCTTATTTTAAATAATTTCACGTAATCTTCTTAACAGTTTTTACTATTTATCCTAATTGTCAATAATCTTGCTTTTATTGTTTACCTTTAACTCTTAAATTCCACAACTGTGTTTAAATCTTTATTTTATTTATTAAAATGTAATTTTAAATCTTTAATAGTTATCTTATCTGTTCGCTGCCAGTGGGTACAATTTACTTTATTTTGCTTTTTACAATAAAAAAAAAAAAAAATGTGTATTTTCCTAGCTTTGGTTAGGTTTTTTGGTTACAAAAACCATGTAAATAGACTGATGGCGCCATCTGTCGGCGTATTTGTTAAATAGTCATGTAAACAAGTTGTGTTTACACAACTAGTATGTCGGACCTTATTATTTTATTTTTTAAATTTGTTTAATCTTTAATTCTTTATTTTTATTTTATTTCATTTTAAACTTGGTTTAACTTTAATCTTTTATTTTTTGGGCATCTTCAACGGACTCCTAATTGTATCGATAGCATTAGTTTTTCGATCTCCTGCTTTAATTGTTAGCAAGCAGAGTGTGTTTTTCTTAACTTTAATCCCTTTGTTTATCCTTTTCATTTTTATTCATTAATTTTAAGCAACCCCATTTTGTACACATGTTTTAATTAAATTAAGATGTGGAGGTATTGTGGCTCTTAAAGCCACCTTGGAACCCGTAACCGTTACGCCCGTTGCCCGTTTCCCGGCATTGAAAAGGCGTTGTGGATTTTATCCCACAACCGCCGATTCTACCGCTGTGGCTGTCACTCCGCTACTATGTGCAACTTAAATTAGAACATGGCTATCTGACTCTTTAGCTGTAATTTTAAATTTTAATTGTAAATTTTTAATGGTTCACTTTTATTTAATTACTTTTATTCTTTAATTGTTTGCTTATTTTAAAATAATTCCACTTAATCTTCTTAACAGCTTTTATTATATATCTTAATTGCCAATAATCTTGTTACATTGTTTACATTTAACTGTAAATCCTTAACTTTGTTTAAATCTTTTATCAATTTTAACTGTAAATCTTAATTTTATCAATAGTAAATTTTAGCTGCTCGCTATTCGCGTAACTAAAAATCTTTTTAATTTATTGTAAATATAAAAATAAAATGTATTTTCCTAGGTTAGGTTTTTGAATCTTGGAAAAGACCGATGGCGCCATTTGTTGGTGTGCCTGGTCAACGAATCTTACATAGACATGTAAGCAAGTTGCATTTACAACTTGTATGTCAACCTTTTAAATTTTTTTAATCTTAAATTCTTTTTTATTTTATTTTATTTCATATTAAACTTTGTTTAACTTTAATCTTTTTATTTTTGGGCATCGTCAACAGACTCCTAATTGTACCGATTGCTTTAGCTTTTTTTCGATCTCCTGCTTTAATTGTTATCAAGCAGGAGGTGTTTTTCTTTACTTTAACCACTTTGTTTATCCTTTTCATTTTTATTCATAAATTTTAAGCAACCCCATTTTGTGCTAATGTTTTAACTAAATTAAGATGTGGGAGGTGTTGTGGTTTTTAAAACTTTTTTTTTTTTTTTGAATACCTACTTAATTTGAATTTTTAGAAATATTTATCTTTAATATTACTAACAATAACAAAGCAGCATTTAAAATTCCAAGCATATTTATTAATTAAGATGAGGAGGTTTAAGGAGTATTTCCCCTGTTGGTACTCCGTAATCGGTACGCCAGTTGCCAGTTCAAAGGTAAACGAAACGGGAGATGATCAGAATTAAGTTGTGCTCATGATGTAATAAAGAACATTGAGTGTAGCAGTTGTAAAGGAAACGTAGTTATATATAGAGAACATAATTTAGATTTTTAAAATCAATTCATAGTTGTGACAGAGGGTGGTTATTATATCCACTGAGTGTAGTAAATGAATTGGTTTGATGTAATTATGTAACTGTACAAAAGTTATTTTCAATTGGAAAAGAATTTTTGAAGGCTACAAATCAAAGAGAAGTAACATCTGCTTTAATTACAGATATCCACCTTGAAAATGATTTTATTGCCCTAGACTGTGATATTGTGAATTATGGTTGGTTAACAAGGAAATTTATTGTGAAATTATCTATCAACTCACTGCTTAAAATTATTGCATATTAAAAAATGACCAAATTCTAAAAACATCATTTGCAAAGAGAAAAGCACTACCTAAAAATAATTAAACATTAAAAACATATATAAAGTAACAAACCGAAGGAAATTTCAAAAATTGCTTTTATTTGTTTTTAACACTTGCTTTGAATTAAATAAAATATGCTTGAAATTTGTACATGTTTGACTGCATAGAAACAACATCGTTTATATAGAAATAATTTTGTTAATAAGATGGTAGTTTGAAATAGTTACAAGTATTAATAATACTTCAATCGCAAGTCTTATTTATTGAAGTATATTGTTCTTTTAACTCAAACAAGTATATATATATAAAAAAATTAAGTCAATTCCCACTTTTTTTCACTATATTGCAGAAAGTCCTTTATAAATAATTTTCATTTCATTTTTTAAGTTTATCTGGCGCCATCTATTGGTAGATATATACAACTTAAATCTAAAAAAAAAAAAAAACTAAAATTAATTAATTAAATTTAATGAATGAATTAATATTTGAAAAAAACTGCTTTAACATCAGTGTCATCCACTACAAGTTCAAAAAGAATGTATTTGAACTCGAGTGGATAAATAAAAAGTGTTTTATGAACGATTGAAAATTTGAGAAGATATATATAGGGAGAGTGTGAGCTAATAGAAGGAATTGAAAATGCATGAAATGTTTGAAATTATATTAGACAAATAATAAATAATTTTCAATTCAAGTTAATTAAAAATTTAAGAAATATGTTTAACACTTACTCTATAGAAGATTTTACATTATTAAAAAAAAAAAGTAAAAGTTTTATAAATTTGTTTATTGTAATTCAATAATAAACTTTAAACATTTTCAATATTAATAACTAAAATTTGCTACTATAAAATAAAAAAATTTTTTAATTTCTTAATATTAAAAAAAAAAAAATTAATTTGGATTATAATCCTATGCAATATTGAAAATTCAATAATTGCATTAATCATCATAGCATGAATCATAATATGAAGATTGCCATACCAAAAGAGAATTTCTACATGTGCTGTTTACTTGTTTTTTTCTTCTTTTTCTTTAATAGCTTTAAATTCAATATTTAAAGTATTATAAAGGTTTTCGACATATGAATTTATCTTTTCACTAATAATTTATTTAAAACCTATTTAAAAATTTCAATAGCATTTTATTTTTAATATAAATTAAGTTTTACTTTTGCTCTACCAATTTAAAAATTATTATTATTATTTAAAAATTATTTACTACGCATACATAAAATTCCAAATCTTTATATTCTAAAAGAAAACTTATTACTATATTTTATCTTAGAAAGAGAAAAAAACCGCATAGCGGAAAATTTTTTTTCCCTTCTCAATGCTTTTGACGAAATATGATTAATTCGCCAACTTCCGGGTTCTTTTAGTTGTTCACAAAGTTGTTAAGTTGTTGGTGGTTCAAAGTAAATCAGCTCTCTTGAATTCTTGACTATTTTATTACACATACTAAGAATAACTAAAAACTTTGTACAATATTTACAACTTAATAGTAATGCCACAAATTTTAATCTCTAATGCCATAAAACTTAATTTCTCTCATTTTCAAAATTTTCAAAAGTTAAGCATTTATTTCAAAAGTTTAACGTGAGTTAAATAGAAAAGCAACTCACAATTTAAGTGCAACAAGTATTACCGTCCCTCGTTAAAATGTGTCTGTTTATATAACCTACACCTTTTCAAAAAAAAATTCAATATATTCAATTTTGCAATTTTTTGTTCGTTGATATATATTTTTTGTAAGTATTAACTAGCAAATTGACCCATGTCTTAAACTCCCTGACTTCGGCAAATAAAGTATTAATTTAAATTATTTGTAATTGAATATTTTTAAAGTTATTTTTTAAATGTTCATATATTACAAGTATTACCAGGCATTTGCAAATTTTTAAAGAATGTTTATGTCATTATATTTCCTACGCAATAGTAATGAACTAAATATAAAGCGTTTTTATTCTCAAAATCTTAAATACATGAAATTTATAAAGCAATCCATATGCACTTTATAATAATATATTAAAAACATATTAAGAAGATAGAAGTAAACATTTTGTTCAAAACAGGAATATTAGAATGTACAACAAATAATAAAAATTATAGAATTATTAAAAAAAAAATTCAAAAACTTTCACAGAAGAAGTCAGTGTCATTTAAATCAAACTGTTGACAGATATTTCTATTCAATTTTTTAATTATGTTGGAAGCCTTTTGTTCAACGATGGAAAGTACATCTTTTAAGATTGAATGCACTTTTCAGCAGCATTTCCAAACCCTTTTCCGAGAGCCGACATTCATAAACATGAAGAGTTCTCAGTTGAGACAGAGAATTTCTACTCAGAATATTAAGGAGTAGCTCATCATCCAAACACGAAACGAAATGAAGAATCAGTTGCTTCAAGTTTAAACAATTTGACAGGAGGAAATACAAAGATTTTTGTCAATTTCCTGAATAGTGAGTAGTTGTAAATTCATACAAGTTTTTATCGGTTTGGAGACTGTAGCTGAACCACTTAAATTTAAATATTCTAGTCTTGGGCAGAGATTAAATATTAAATTTAATGAAATCACATGCAATCCAGAAATTAAAAGACGTTTAATTTGATGTCCAATTTTACTGATTAAGGTAGTAAATGTAGAAAGACCATCTAAACAGTATTCGAAATTTATTATTAGGACAGAGAGCTTTTGCAAATATTGCAAGGGTTCTAAGCAGTCTTTGTGGTAGACATCTATTATAAGCTCTTCCACGAGTGGGAATGACGACACCGCTGTTTGGATTATATTAGGATAAAATGTTACGTATCCAGTCAAGAATTCGGGAACAGCATCTAATGGATTTAGACTAATTCCAGTAGCATCGACGCAAATTAAACTGATAAGAAGAGCTGCCCTCTGTTTGGCAAATATCGTAGACAGCCAAGGAAGAATCATTAGTCCTACTGAAATTAATTCAGGACAATACTTTAAAAAATTTACCTATAATTTTGTACGTAGAAAAACAGTCTTCATATGAAAACACATCCAGTACCATTAGCTTCTCTGAAATTTTAACAGAGCCAAATTTCTGTGACGAAAGTAGTTTAAAACATCTCTGCTTGAATACCGCATCCTCACAACTAGCAGAGCAGTACAATATTCAAGGACATCTAAGTTGAAGAATGCCTCCGTTTCTAGAAATTGCAGTTTGGGGCACTTCTGAATCATCATTTCCATCGAAACAATCTTAGAATTCAGAAATTGTCTTGTTAGTGAAAGATATCGAAGATTTAGGCTCGCTTCATCTGTAAACAAGTGAAAATGCCTATACATTCAGCCTTGTTGAATGTTGAATTTTTGAAATCAACACGTTCAAGCTGGTCACTTTTACGAACAAACTGCAATTCTTCGATTTTTGGTCGGTCATCTTTTCATGTGAGAATGAACATGCAACTAGATCATTCACAATTCGGGACGGCATATTAGAAAAGGGATTTCTCTCGCAGTTATTCCATGTATTTTTTTTTTTTTTAGGAGATAAATCGTTTGCAGTAGGCACGTCTTGTAGAGCGTCAGAGCTGATATTTTGCAATCTGTAAACAGAAAACGAAATTTTAAACACTTGCACAATCCACTTGAAAAACAGAACAAAATTATTGGAATTGAAAGATTGATTTCTTGTTTGTTATGTCATGTGAAGATTTGAAAATAATTTAAAAAATGCATATTTGTTTAGTGACGTTAGGGAAGAATTTCTTTTGTTACACCACACAAATCTTCAGTTTCGAACAAGACTTTGATCTGCGTTAAATTAAGAGTAACACACTTTAAATGAGAAAGTGTTAAAAAAAAAAAAAAATTGACGTTTTTATCTTAACTTTTAACTGGAAGATTTTTTTGTCATGATTCTTCAGAAATTGAATTCAAACACTTTGGAGGCGTAAAAATAGAATTTGAAATAACCACCAATTTATACAGATAAAGAAATTGAATTGAAAAAGAATTTAATTCCTGAATATCTTGAATAATGTTCAAAATTGATTTTGAGATTTAAATATTCTTAAGTTGAATAGGAAAAATAATTTTTTTTAAAGAAGTAAAATCGAAGATAAATTTATTTCTGCTTTTATGTGATAAAATAAAAATGGAACTTGGAATGAGTTGAATGTTTAAATCACCCAAACAATCTAGTTCTCAAAATTTATACAGTCAAATGTCCAAAATCTGTTAAAATTAAGTACAGTCCAAACAGTTTAAATAATTTATTATCAATTAATAAGAATTAGTTCGTTAGAAGAATGAATTCAGACTTTGAGAAGAATTGAAGTGTGATTTGAAATTTAAAATTGAAATTTTTTCAAAATAAATAATGACGCATGATTTTTCATGATAAAAATCTAAAATATTAATTATTATTAAGATATTTAAAGGAAAATTATTGATAAAGGAATAAAAGTTTTTCAGAAAAATAACCCTAAATATTTATAAATAAAATAGGATTATTTTTTTTAATTTTGCTGTTAGATAGGTAATTTTTTTAAGACAGAATGAAACAATGTAAAACCTCCCCTCGGTATATATATATATATACATATATATGTATGCCGAATGGTTAGTATATATATAATGTGTAGACGTTTGTAATGAAGTACAGTAATTTTCATAATTCAAAAATTAATTTTAATCATATATTAAAACCAAAATAATAATATTTGAAGAAAAAAATAATATTTAGATTGAAAATAGATGTATAATAGAATAAAAACACGCATTTTTTTAAATAATCAAACTTTAAATTCAATGACATGTGCTG
>BPLR01019416.1:0-22687 GCA_021605095.1 Caerostris extrusa
CACCATGGAGCCATTGATGATGAGGGTGGTGATGATTCATTATTTTATGGAAAAGCATAATTATTATATAAATATGAACTATTTCATGAATATTATGAAATAAATAAAATGACTATGAATTATGATTTGAAGAAACGTTAGGAAGATAATTTATAAGAAAATAATTTCGAAGTATAAGTAACAAATATACAATTAAAATGTTTAGTTTTATAACATTGAAAATAAATATTTGAAAACTTACATTCCTAAAATATTAGTAAAGTTATTATTCATTTTTACTTATTTAAAATAAATTATATTATATAGTTAATCTACTGGTTGATAGTTAAACATTTTTTCAAAAGCTGACTCAAAGCTCTTTTGAATAAGAAAGTTGAAACTTCTGTTGTTGTTTTTCTATGCTTGGAAAACTTTAAAAATTTCTGTAAAATTTTGAGTTTTTGATATTCTCAGATTTACTCGTAGCGGGCTTTCTTTTAGCATGTGTATTTTTTAAATCATTATCATCATCAGTGGCGCAACAGATCCATGCTGTGCCAAGGCCTGTTTGTTGTTGTTTCTTATCCAACTTGGCTGGCCAAGCCCACGAGACCATACGTATTCATGATTTAAGGAAGGAAGCAGCTTCTGTTGTGATGGAGCACCCGTAGGTAGAAGTCTGACTTTGGCTCCGTGACGCTCTTACAGTCATATTACACCGGGACCTACCGGCTTAAAGTGGATTCCGAACCACTACAAGCATCCATGGCACCGCCGGATTCGAACCCGAAACCTGTGGCACCGAGCGCCAGAGCGCTACACACTCGGCCATTCAGGTCCCCAATTTTTGAAAGCCAACGGCACGCGGTGTTCCCAGGTGGTCACCCACCCAAGTACTGACCGCGCCCAATGATGCTTGACTTCGGTGATCTAACGAGAGCCGGTGTATTCAGCATGGTATGGCCGTTGGCGTGCCAAGGCCTACTGCCTACTAGCAAATTTCGAGACAGGAGATGATTTTATTTTATAGGGTAGTCATCCCTACGCCCGACAGTCCTATTAGACCGGGACCTATGGTTTAAAGTGTATCCAGAAGTAATACAAATATCCATGGAAACATCCATTCAAACATCCATCCTGTGGCCTCACAAACACAAGTATTTCACCAATTCAGTTTTATCGAAGTTTTGCAGTAAATATTACTGATATTATTTCATTATTGTTTATTAGAAAAAAATTTCGCTTTCTTTCTCGTGAAGTCAGTAATGTTTTAAATTCAGTTATAAGGATTAATTGAAATTAATACAGTTTTTCGCTTTAGGCTTATGTTAGGCTTTTTACAGGTTAGATTGTCAGCATTACGCCCAAGGCTCTACGCTGTTAATCATTTAGCACTTACCAGAGGGCACATGTGGCTTGAAGATATGCTACGGACGCGAGTGCCACTATCCCCGCAATGCTATATGATCGTACTAGACCTGAGCCTACGCGGTTTAAAGGGGGATTCCGAACTACTACAAACAGCCATGACAACGCAGGGACTCGAACCCGAAACCTGTTGCACCGAGTGGTAGTCATTCGGCCGTCAGCCGTCACCTCCCTTTAGAATCACATTATACCGAGACCTACTGTTTAAAGTTCATTCTCGACGACTATAAACTTCCATGGCACCACCGGGACTCGAATCTGGAGCCTGTGGCACCCAGCGGCAGAGCTCTATCCACTTGACAATTAGGACCCGTACTTTTTGAAGTATACTCAAATTTTTGGTATTTCCCATCAATAAATGATAGGGTTACTAATTGTAAAAGTTATAAATATAAACATAATTTGTCGTATAAAATCCACATGAAGCTTGTGCAAAAATTATATAATATTTGCGATGTTTATATAAAATAATAATTGAGATTTAAACTCACGACATACATTGTTGCACGAAAGCAGTTTTAGTTCAAAAATTAATTATGCTCCTTTTCTCACCAGAGAAACTATTTTAATCCGTGCTTTAGTTTATTATCCACTCAAGTTGGCTTCTAATTACAGGGTACGTGAGGGAAATTTATTATCTTGTGACAGGATATTCAAGGTTGTTCGAAATCCTTTGAAAAAAAAAGTTTAAAAAAACTATTTTTTTAAAAGCAAAACTACGATTTGAAAAATAAAATCTCTGACGTATATGATGGTTAACCTTGTTTTAATAGCAGATATTGCTTAGGAACGAATAGCGCACATTAAGCATACAAATAATTTAAGTAATATAGAATTGAGTGCATTTGGTATTCGCATACATGAATGTACACTCAAGAGCCAAAACATTATGACCACCCCTACATTTTGCAATCAACTCGCCTGGATGACGTGGAAGGCACGTGATCAGGTGGAAGTGGTATTTAACTGCTGCTGGAGAGTCTGAAGAATCATTCTTTCACTTACTTCTGTGTGATGGGAAATGCTGCGCATCTAAGCGACTTTGATAGAGGGCAGATTGTAATGGCTCGAAGGCTCGGAACAAGTATTTCCGAAACTGCACGACACGTGTGCTGTTCCTGATCTACAGTTGTTAGTACTTATGCAAAGCGACGGTGAAACCAGCAGTAGACGACATGGTGTTGGGCGTCCACACGCTATCAAAGAAAAGGTCGTCGAGCCAAAGGGTCTCACCAAGGTGGACCAACTCGTTATTGACAGGTGATCATAATGTTTTGGCTCTTGAGTGTATATTGATTGTTTGGTGTGTTCGCTTATTTCAGATACTGCTTACATGATTTAATTTATTTTATTTTCAAAATATTAAATAATTGTATTTCTTATCGTTCCACATCTTTTTATTTAGACTCAATGGAAGCTATTTAAGTGTTTTTAATTCAATCATATACATAATAAGCAATTGTCATTATTCATTTATTTTTTAACTCGTTTCCTTAAGATGGAAATAATTATAAGTTGTACACAATCTACACAATATAATGTATAATGAAGTATAATATAAATAATAAATCATTTGATATTTATTTATTTGAAACACTATACATACATCGAAACTATGCCATATGATTGCATTTGTTTCATAATGTCGGAAAAATCTGGTGAAATACCGTCTGTTACTGTAATTTACGATATGGTTTTACCTCTAATTTATTTTGTACCTGGTTTCAGTTGTTGTCATTGCAAATATAACAATTTGGTTCTATATAGTTATGCAGAACCAAATTGTAAGATTGCAGTGTAAGTGCTTACTCAACCCTGATATTCGGCTTTTCATTCCTATTTACAAATTATGAAGAAAGTTTCTTTCAATTTGGTTTTAACATTGTTCTTTCTCTGAATTTTTTCTTGAACTTTCAGAAGTTTCTTCTTTCCATATTTAGTTTGTCGCTCAACGGTAATTTTGTGCACACTTTAGGGTAATTAGACCGGGATCTACAGTTCAACATGGATTCCGAACCCCTCACAAACATCCATGCTACAGCAAGGAATCGAACACGAAACTTGTGGCCCCAAAAGCCAGAGCGCTAGCCACTTGGCTATCAGGGCTCTCCAAATTCTGAGCAATTTGTTTCCCATCTTCTGGCGCATTCGCTTTAAAGATGCATATACGATGTTGAGCTCCCTAGCCTCTACTGAAAACAGACACAATGACAGAACTATCTGTAGTACAATATCCTACACTCACAAATAATCGTGTTCCTGTGTCTTTGGTGTATCCCCGCAAATCACTTCGCGTACTTGGAAACCCCCACATAGAGAAAGCAATTTTAATATACTGTGCGAACTATATTACCGGTGAACAATCCACATATAAAGAAGAAGAGCGATAAAATATGAAGAACTTCGAAGTTAGAATTCAAAATTTATAAAAGCAAAGTTTCAATAACATCCTTTATTTTAAAAATATATATGTTGGCAGAAATATAAAAACTACAAATGGCTACATAATCAATTTTCATATGGATTTTGTAGATTTTGTAGTTTCAAATAAAATATAAAATTTCATATAAATTTTTTATGTTTAATAAATTTAATTAATTTAATTTAAATAATGTTTGGTTAATGTTTTACGTTATTTTAATATTTAAGATCACAATACATTACAGTCATTTTTAAATGGTAGTGCATATATGATCTATAGGGTATATACTATAATCAAGAAGACTGTAAAATTCTGGCCACGTTTGTTTAGAAATGTGCAAATAATGATAATAAAGGCTGAAATGGTTATATTCAGGGTTGTTAAATTAGATTATTGTTAACATATGCCATATTTGGGGTGCATAATATAATTACATTCTGCGTTAGTGCCATCTTTCGAAGTGGAGAGCATTTTCTCCTTTATTTTCGCATTTATGTCTCCTTTATAACAAATAATCTTCTTTCTAAGCTTTAAATAGCTTCCTTAAAGTTTGTTAACTTATTTTCAAAGATAATAAACTATAATAAAATGTTCCCAGTACAAATAAATGACAAGAAAATATCTTTTGATCCTTTGAGCTAAGAAATTAATGTGCATGCATTTTAGCAAACTATCAGATTATCATTAAGCAAACTATCAGATGCTGAGGAAAACTCACCAAACATGAATTACTACTGTGCCCAAAAATTAAGACCATTTTCAATTTAAATTTGGCTTATGGTATTTCAATTTTTTTTTTTTTTTAGGTTGTTGTCACTGTCCTTCACATCTGTATGGAATTTCACGTCAAAATATTCATTAGTGCTTGAGTTAAACTTGGTTTTTGTGAGATGCTAAAATTGATTCCGGCGATTTTGAAATGTCTTCACAATCGACTCAAAACGGTGTCCCCGGAGTTCTCAGAAGTAGCACGATGTTAACTCAGGTGAATAAGGTGGTTTTGGAACTATATGGGTTTCCTTTTGGCGAAAATGTCACGAAGAATCAAGGCAGTGTGAGCTGGCGCATTCAGTGTTTTCGGTACCAATCAAGATTTGACGCGTTGGAGGTGCTAAACATCTTTTAAAATGGAATTTTGAAATTCCAACATCACCAATAAGGTCTCTAATTGTAAATCGACGGTTTGCAAGCAACAAACCTTTAATTGCTTGAACGTGAGCTTCATCGGTTGAGGTTGAGGGTCGACAGAGGACTCTTCGTCTTCAACTCGTTCTCTGCCTTCTTTGAACTGTTTTAACACTTCTAAACATTTCTTTCCGATATAGGAATGCTCACCGAATGCCCTTTGCAACATTCTATACATTTCCTCAAACAAAATTTAACGCAAGTTCTTGTTCAATTAATTCAGACAGAATATGAATATTTCATTCCTCGAAATTTTTACCTCGTAATATTCATTATGACACTAATGAATATTTTGACATTAAATTTCATACAGATATGAAGACAGTGCCAACAACCTAAAAAAAAGAAAAACATTGATGTACCATATGCCCGGGAAATTTAAATTGAAAATGGGTCTTACTTTTTGGACACAGTAGTATATATTTTATTAGATTTTTAAAATTAAAAAGTAAAAAAAATGGCTGCAAAATTAAAGTTTATTTTTAATTCATTTGGTAATTGGTAACTTTATTATACAATATTATTTACTTAAAAATCGAAAAAGAAAATATGCACAAGTTTTTGTATGTTTTTTTCACATCTTTAATTCGTCAAAAACAGAAATTAATTGATTAAACTTTCTTTGACTTTTTGTTGTTTATTATGCATTTACTTCTTTGTTCGCTTGAAAGTTTTAAAAAGGAAAACAACTTTTTAGGATTGGTAATTTTTTTTTTTTTTTTAGAATATATTAACTTTTAAAAATATACTTTGACGACAAACAACCGATGTTTTATAAGTGTCCTAAGGGCATAAAAAATTGTTTTTGTAGCTTTATTTTATTTTTCATCTTATGCAGTTTTAAGAAACAAATATTTACGACATAAAATCGAGATTGGTTTTACACAAAGAAATTTTTCTATAGGAAAAGTTTTTGTTCAAGCTTTTGTTTTGTAACATTTATAATTTATAAAAACAGCACTTATTTTGTACCAATAATAATAAACCATTTTGTTCATTTAGAATAATAAAAAGAAAAACATAAGAAATATTGCTTATAACGGTTTACCTTATCAGCAATATTTATTAATAATTAATATTTATTAATAATTATATTATTATATAATTATTATAAAGAACCACACTGTCTTATAAATAAAGACATCCATAATTCTCTTCTTAAAAAGGAAAATTATAAATAAATAAATTTAGATAAATTGTTGCTAATTTTGGCGAATTTAAGGTGTTAAAGGATTTATGATTTATATATTTTTTGAAATATTTAATTAATAAGTTAATATTAAATCTATATACAGATATATATTAATATATCTTAATAATTAATAATTTAATAGTTAAAAAAATTTAAAATATAATAAAAGTAAAAATTCCAAATATATAAAAATAAAAACTTATATTATAATATCTTTATTGTACTATGTTTTACTATGGAAGATGACAAACTGAATATTTTTATCTCTGTGTTTGTTACATAATTCTTTGACTAATGCAAATCCAATTTATGGCTTATATCTATTATGCATTTTTGAACAGACACCCGCTATTTACTGTTATTCATTTGCATAAATGGAACTAAGATTAATTTGATAACTTAGACAGAGTTATGTGCAATGATTTAATGATCTTCAAGACATAATGCTTCAAATATCTATGCTATTAATCATTATTATTTATAAACTCACAGAAATCATTCTGACAACCATCATGATTTATTAAAAACAAGTAATGACAGTGTCGTATAATTTTTTTATGTAAATACAAAGGGAATTTACATGGTGACAACTTATTATTGACTGTAATAGCCGATCCAAATTTAATCACCATTTTTAATGGGGATCATTTAAAAATTACTTTTGTATTATGTTGATTTTATATGTTGACAATTGAAAAACCAATAGCACTTCATATTTACTTTGATTAGCGATGTAACGGTAATCATTGGCAATCATAAAAACAAGTAAATTGTTGGATTTTTAGGTGTTGATATTTAGGTAACTTCTTTGTGCCTTCTCTGGTAAGTTTTGAGAAAAATATTTTAACTTTGTAATATTTTACAGATAATAACATCCAAGTCTACAACTCACAATGTTTTTATAAAATTATTTTTTATAATAAATTTTAGAGGCACATTTTTTTTTTATATTTTTATAGTCCTTAACTGAATGCGGGCTGCAGGAAAGAATTTTGTATATTACTGTAGTATGTGACAGCTGGCTATTTAAGAATGCTGCATAAATGTATGAGGGTCTTAAATAAATAAGCAGATGAAGCTAATGGGCCCCTCTGAACCCATCCAGCCCAAATGGATCGTTTGATGAGTCTTTGACGAAGTTTGCGCTACGCCTCGAAAAGTCGCAAACCGCCTGGAACGGTTTGGGATTAAAGAAAGCTGCAAAAATGGAGCACAAACCGACCACGTCCTTTTGATGAGCAGAGTACTTCTTATCTTCCCGAAAAGTTTTGATTCAATGAACTTGTGTCAAACAGAAAAATTCCTTTTTTGTTTTTTTTTTTTTTAAAACAAATTAAATCATAAAAAAGTGACATTGTTGACCTTAATCATCAAAGTTGAATGTCAAATAAATATTTATTTTTTTTACTAAAACTAAAATTGAAGCATGTATTGTTAATTTTAGTGGCAGGGAAAATTTAAAGAAGATTTACATTTTTTAGCAAATGATACTTTACGTAAAGGATATCTTCATAATACTTAAAATTTCATCTCATTCAATATTTTCTTATACTTTTATTTTCATAATATTTATTACTTATATAATGAAATTTTTTTTTTTTTGAATATCAGATTCTTTTGTACATCAACACCACCATTGAAAACTGAAGAAGACCTTCAATTTTAAAGTATAGTCCTAAAATTAGAGAAAAACACTTTTAGCCTTTAGAGTAATTAATATAAGGTTTAGTAGACATGACACTACATGCTACATTGCTAACATACAACTACTTAAACAATATTGTAACAAGATATCCTTCATCACTTGAGAGTAGGTAAAAACATTTAAAAACATAATATAAAGCACATAAAATAGTGGGATAATAATATATCGGGAGTTAAAGGATAAAACTTCTGCTATAAGTTCCAGTGCATTACACATACATCATGTATAAAAAGAAATATGAGGTTGATTTCAAACACGGGAGAATAATTTGTAACTTGAAAATTAAAATGGCGTGACAGATGTACTCTCTAGTGTCTTATCTTTTTACGACTTTTAGAACAAGGGTACAGTTACAATAAATTTTGGGAGAGATCATGTAAGGATAAACAATCAATGGATAAGAGGTATATAGTTCAGAAGGCTAAATGAGATCATCATCAGACAGAGAAACAAACAACAATGCAGAAAAATAAATAACAGTTTATTGTGGCTAGACGCCTTTATGATTATGATATTCTTATCAGTAGCATCGTTTATATTGCTATGAAGAACATAAAAATTGGATACCGTCTCAATTTTGTTACTTGAAGTTGTTACTTAGTGAAGTTGAAACATTTTATTAATTTGTCAAAAATGTTTCAACTTCACATATTATATTGGGCATCAGCCGATGTCGATTGAATCATTGACATGGTTTCATTCATTCATGATATGGGGTTAAAATACTTAAAAATAGATGTCCTCAGGGGCATTATGGTAAATATTGGTTAAGTTTACATTTTCGATGGTTATAATGTTACTTTATTATTGACAAAGGGATATCACTGTTGCCATCAAGTGATTTCTGCAATAAGGTGTCTATTACGAGGTCCATTCCTGCCGACATGGATGAACACTATCAACAGATCACTTATGAAAGAAATAGCTTGAAAGTGGAACTAAATTTTTAAATTTATCAACTAACATTGTCCACTTATTTGTTTACCGTAGCGAAACATGGATGCTTTGATACGATTTTGTCTATGATACGATTATAGTCTAACTAAACTAAAAAATTATATATTAACACAATTATCTCAGAGTTTCGTACTTTGTAACGTTTTTTAGAACACGGATTTAGCAATGATACAGGTAGGAAGAGATCACTCGGAGAAAAACCGACAGCTGAAAAACGTTATCAATAAGAAATGGACATTCGTACCACAACAGCTGTTCTGTAATCTGAAAGAACATATGGCTCCTAGCAGCCATGGTTAACGAACGTTTTTGCACTTACTAAAAGCATTTTATGAAGCCAAGAAAACGGATACGTATATATATGTACAAAGATTCTTATGCCCCATAGATATTATATATATAAAGTGTAAGGACTGTTGCCCTAAGCTATCGCGTTTCATTTTCTGCGTAAAATTATTCGAAAATAAAGACACATGTCATTATATAACATAGTTATATATAATCTGAACTAAAATTTTTTTTTTTTTCGATTGATAAAATGCAAATAAAATGCTTCATATATTTACGTGAGCCATAATAATTAACCACAACTTAAAAGTATCCGAAATAAAAATAGAAATATATTAAAAAAAATATATAAAAGTCTACATGTACCCGAAACGACATAAAGCCATGAAGGCAAGAGTAGTTTAGAAAGAAATTTCAGAGCTGAGAATGACGATTCCATAATATGAATGCATTTGAATCGCTACGTAAACCCTTAAGCACTTCAAGAGAAATTTATTTCCGAAGTAAAAACTTCGTCCTGTAGTACGCATTTGAGATTGATATTAATTTTAGTAATGCGATTCATATCCATTAACACAGCGTCCCAAGAACTTCTCCCACAATGAGAAGCCTCGTAAAGATCTCCTCCCTAATTTAATGTTAGATTTGTTACAAGAGAGCTTCCCATTACAACGCTTAAGAAGATTCCGCTCGATTAGCCGGGAATAATTATCCATCTGTGATTTTTGGAGAAATGAAAACAAACGAAAGCACTTTGTCTAAGCGTTTCTTGGCGCATAGATGCTAACCTAATACCTGCTGCAATTCCCTCCGCCCTCTCAATAAGAGAAGTCTCCTTAATGAACTTGTTTTCTTCTTGCGTTGGGATAATCACAGAACAATCGGACCGTAGGAAGGGAAATGCAATAAGAGCCCCGAATACTTCCCCGGCAGAAGTTTTCTGATTTAATTATGGGTCAACGGGGAAACGCGCCAACCTGCATGCCTCATCGTCCGATTGTGATGTCCGATTTCTGAATTGTGTGCATTGCAGATGAGGGCACAATGACGACAGAGGATATTTAATTAAAGGAGGCATGCCGAGAAAATGGATATGTGTAGGTGAGCTAAGATTCTTATGCCCTATAGATATTTTATGAAAAGCGTAAAGACTGTTGTCTTAAGCAATGACGTTTCGTTTAATATTAATAACAAATATCATGATTTACATTATGATATCATTTAATAAATATCATGATTTACAATAAAATTAAATATCATGTTTGTACATTATGCAAAATGTAAGCTCACATTTATTTTATTTTTTCTGTTCATACAATGCAAATAAATTGCTTCGCACATTTACATATCTATGTTAATTAACTGCATTGCAAGAGAATCCAAAGTAGTATTGGAAAAATAAAAAAAAAAAAAAACAAAGTGAGGTTCTTTTTATTTTCTCTATACATTATGAAAAAAAAATCCGCTTCATGTGAATTCTGGAATAACATCTTTTTTTTTTTTTTTTTGATTGATAAAATGGAAATAAAATATTTCATATATTTTATGTCAGCCATATTAATTAACCATACTTGAAAAGAATCCGAAATAAAAAGATAAATATATCAAAACATGTATATATATATTAATATAAGGCGAATAAATTACTTCACACATTTTGCATGATCTATGTTTTATAACCATATCTCAAATGAATACAAATAGCATTATTAAGAAAAAAGTAATACGTTTTTTTTTTTCTATACATTATGTAAAAATTAAACCACCATACTTAAATCTGAACCAACAACTTTTCTTTAAATTGATAAATTGCAAATAAAATGCTCCATATATTTACGTGAACCATATTAATTAACTATAACTGAAATGAATATGCAATAAAAACGGAAATATGTCAAAAAATATATGAAAGTCTCCTTAAATCGGAACGTTGCCATTAAGCCATCAAGACATAAGCAATTTAGAGAGAATCTTTGGAGCTGAGAATAACGATTTCATACTACGAATGCAGCTGCATCGCCTTAAGCACTTAAAGAGAAGTTTATTCCCGAAGTAAAACATGGCCCTCTAGTGCGCATTTGAGATTAATATTCTTTTTAGTAATGCGATTCATATCCATTCTTCTCCCACAATAAGAGGCCTCATAAAGATTTCCACCCTACATTTAATATTAGATTTGTTACAGGAAGCTTCCCCCACTACAACGCTTAAGAAGATTCCCTCGATTAACCTGGAATAATTCTCCACCTGTGCTTTTTGGAGAAAATGTTTTTAGAGAAAACAAACGAAAGCACTTTGTCTGAACGTTTCTTGCCACATAAATGATTAACCTAATACCTACAATTCCCTCTCCCAGGAGCAATAAAAGAAGTACGCTTAATGAACCTGTTTTCTTTTTGAATTGGGATAATCACCGAACAATCGGACCGGAGGAGGGGAAATGCAATAAGAGCTTCGAATACTTCCCCGGCAGAAGTTTTCTGATTTAATCATGGGTAAACGGGGAAAAGGCGCCAACCTGCATGCTCCGTCGTCCGATTGTGATGCCCGTCTGCGATTTCTGCATTGTTTGCATTGCAGATGAGGGCACAGTGACGACAAAGGGTATTTAATTAAAGAAGCATTCCAAGAAAATGGAAATTTGTATATATGGACAAAGATTCGTATGCCTCGCGGATATTTTATTTAGAGTTTAAGGACTATTGCCTTAATCATTCGAGCTTCATTTTCTACGTAAATTTAATCGAAATTAATCGAATATTTAAGAATCGAAAAAAAATTAATTATAATCATTATTTTCCATCCACTTTAAAATAAAATTCTAAACTAGTATTTCATTCATACGCATTTCATACATTCCTGTTGTTATATATTCCTTGTTATTAAATTATTGGAAAATTTTTGTTAAGCGTATTTAAAAAAAAAATAATACAGTAATTCATGTTATAAATAATACATTTTAAACGCATTAATCAATCATTTACAAAATAATTCAAAATAATATTTGAAAAATTAAAAAAATTCATGGAAACATTTTTTTTTCTCAATTAAATATGGAAAAAAAAAAATATCAGTATATTATGCAGAATGTGAACTTACATTTATTTTATTTTTTCTGTTGATACAATGCGAATAAATTGCTTCTCACATTTACATATCTATGTTAACTGCATTGCAAGAGATGCCAAAATAGTATTGGAAAAATAGTAAAACAAAACAAAGTAAGGTTTTTTAATTTCTCTATACATTATGAAAAAAAAAAAAAAATAATTCACTTCATGTGGATTCTGGAATAACATCTTTTTTTCGATTGATAAAATGCAAATAAAATGCTTTATATATTTTACGTGAGCCATATTAATTAATCATACTTGAAAAGAATCCGGAATAAAAAGATAAATATGACAAAATATATATATAACTATTGATAAACGACGAATAAATTACTTCACAAATTTTCATGATCTATGTTTTTTTAACTGCATCTCAAATGAATCCAAAGAGTATTGAAAATTAAAAAAAAGTAACGTTTTTATTTCCTCTATACATTGTGTAAAAAATTAAACCGCCCTAAGTTAAATCTGAACTAACAACTTTTTCTTTCGATTCATAAATTGCAAAAAAATGCTTCATATATTTACATGAACCATATTAATTAACCATAACAGAAAATAATCCGAAATAAAAACAGAAATATGCCAACAAATTTGTGAATGACTGCATATATCCGCAGTGTTGTCTTGAACCCATCAAGGCATAAGTAATTTAGAGACACTTTTAGAGCTGAGAATGACGATCTCATACTATGAATGCAGCTGCATGACGACACAAATGTTTTTAGTTAAGCCCTTAAAGAGAAGTTTATTCCTGAAGTAAAAACTTCGCACTCTAGTGCGCTTTTCAGATTAATATTCCTTTTAGAAATGCGATTCATATCCATTAACAGAGCGTCCTAAGAACTTCTCCCAGAATAAGAGGCCTTGTAAAGATTTCCTCCCTACATTTAATATTAGATTTGTTGCAAAGAGAGTTTCCCATTACAACGCTTAAGAAGATTCCGCTCTATTAACCGGAAATAATTCTCCACCTGTGCTTTTGAGAGAATGTTTTCAGAGAAAACAAACGAAAGCACGTTGTTTAAACGATTCTTGGCACATAAAGGCTAACCTAATACCTGCAATTTCCTCCGCTCTCGCAATAAAACAAGTCCTCTTAATGAACCTGTTTTCTTTTGCGTTGGGATAATCACAGAACAATCGGACCGGAGGAGGGAAAATGCAATAAGAGCCCCAAATACTTCCCGGCAGAAGTTTTCTGATTTAATTGTATGGGTCAGCGGGGGAAACGCGCCAACCTGCATGCTCCATCGTCCAATTGTGATGCCCGTCGCCGATTTCTGCGTTGTTTGCATTGCAGATGAGGCACAGTGACGACAAAGGGTATTTAATTAAAAGAAGCATGCCAAGAAAATGGATATGTGTATGTGGACTGAGATTCTTATACCCTATAGATATTTTATTTAAAGTGCAAATACTGATAAAGGTAACAGATCTTAAGCAATACAATAGCTTGTCGTAAGCAATAGTGTTTCATTTTCTTTCTAAAATTATTCGAAAATAAAGAGACAATTCATTATTAAAAAGTTTATTTATAAATATTATTATTCCATCCACTTTAAAATCAAATTCTAAACTAGTATTTTATTCATACGTATTTCATACATTCAGGTTATTATATTTTCCTTGTCATTAAAAAATTGAAAATTTATGTTAGCTAGTGGATTTTAACAAAATTAATGCTGCAATTTATATTATAAATTATACATTTTAAACACTTTAAATACACATGTTGAACATAAATGTAAAAGGTACATTCGAATTGACCTGCTAAAAAATAAGGTTCAACTGTATTTCTGTAGAAAAACTCTTCGACTTCCAAATATTTCGCAAATAATAAGTAATAAATTTAAGTAATTTAGTAATAGTTAGTTAAATTGTTTTAGTATATTTTAGTTTTAGTAATCTAGTAATAGTTTGTTTGTTGTTTTAATGCAAATGGCAAGGCAGAAACAGTTTACCTTAAGAAAGGAAACAGATTAAAGAAGGGGTTGCACTGTTGTTACTCATTTAGCACATCCAGAGGGCACGTGTAGCATGAAAATGTGCTACGGACGTGCAGTAACACTACCTCCACAATGCTCTATGATCCTATTAGATCAAGACCTATGGTTTAATGTGGATTCCGGAACCACTGCAAACATCCATGGCTGCGCCGGGACGCGAACCCTGTTGTACCGAACGTCACTGTTACCGAACTACCTGTGACCGCCAGCCACTCGGACATCAGGCCTCAAATATTGGTTTCAGTTAGTAATTTAGTAATTCTGGACATATTTTTCCTAATTATTTAACATAATAATCACTTGAGTAACATCATTTTTATTTCACATCCGTAGCACAGCTGGTCTCTTAAGCATTTTTAAATTTTTAAGTAAGCAGTTGAATAACTAGTATAAATAAAATTATTAATAACGTTTCTCAATCTTATGATATTATTTGCATTAACAATTTTCTTATATAAAATGGTCCTTTGATACAAAACAGTACCTAGTACAGAAAGAACCAATGGACAACATGAGCAAGTGGAGCATTTATTTCTCAATTAAATAATCAAATTAAATAATCAACAATCAATTATACAAAAACAATTAAACAATATAAAAAGGATAACAAAAAAAAACAATCAATATAAACAATCAACAATCAATTGAACAATATAAAAGGGCATTTTGGTTCAAAACCTACTTCAAACCTTATATATATATATATATATATATATATATATGTGTGTGTGTGTGTGTGTGTGTGAAGTTTTCACTTTTATTTTGAAGGCTGCTCCTATTTTCTGAATTTATATTATATATTATAATATATAAGCTTGTATCTATATAAAATTACAAATACAAGCTTTGTACAAATTTTAATTAAAGCAAGTTTTATAAACAGATACAAATTATATAATCTTGTAAATGTATTTCTTCATTTTATTGTATAAAAAACAATACATTACGATAATTTGTGTTCTGTAACATATGCTTTTTAACATCAAACATCTAATATAAAAATCTCATTTGTAATTCTGGACATATTTTTCCTAGAGATTTAACACAATAATCACATGAGTAACATCATTTATTTTTTTATGACATGCATGATCACATAGTAAGAAAGAAAGCTAACATTTGTTATTTCTTAATCGAAAAATATTTCGCAGATTCTCAATTTACACAAAATGAAACAATTTAAAAGTGTTTAAACATTCATGATCTAATTAATGCAAATTAAGAAAGGCCAATTTTTTTTTTGTGTTTGTCACAATCATGCTTGTACAACATTTAAGAATTTGCATTTTCTAAGACAAGCATTATTTTTTTAAAACAGAGTTCCTTGGTAAAGCATAACTAAATTAGTTAATTACCTAAGGAAATTTTTTTGGGGGAATAATAGTGCCGTAAATGAAGTACAAACAATGTTGTTAGTACAAATAACTAGATGTTTTGTTACAAAATATTTGTACAATATAAATACAAATTACAATATGGGATTATTTATCACTTTGACTGGCAGCTATGTTAGTTTTTTTTCCAACTCTAATTACACCAAATTGTATAAACATGATGTTTTTTTTCTGAAATAAAAGAAACACATTTCATTTTTTTAATGATTACAGCTTATCGGCTTCTGAGATGTTTTAAAGGTAATATTGGTCGAAAAAAATTCAGATGTTGTTCTGAAACATTATTTGACTATTTTTAAGTTTTTTTTTAAGCAAATTATACACATTTTAAAAAATTCTTTATTTTGATGAATGGATGCTAAATGTTTAATATTTTTGAGCAATCGGGGAGAAGTTTTTTTCTTCAAATGAGATAACAATTTCTTTCAAATAAAACAACATGTGGTATTAATAATTTTATTTTCAAGAATTAATAGCCAATATAATGAAGTATTAATATTAATATAAATCGTATTGGAAAAATTTAAAAAACGAAACAAAATAAAAGTTTTCAGTTTCTCTATACATTAGAAAAATTATTTAAACTACGTTATGTAAATTCTGAACTAACCCCTTTTTTTATTGATAAAATTCAAATAAAATGCTTCATATATTTACGTGAACAAATTCAATTAACTACAACTGAAAATAATCCCGAAATAAAAACCGAAATATGTCAAAAATACATACCTATATATATCCGGAAAGATAGTATTAAGTCATCAAGGCATAACAATTTAGAAACAATTTTTAAAGCTGCAATGACGATTTCATGACGATAATATGAATGCAGCTGCATCGCGACGCAAATGCCTTAAGCACTTAGAGAGAAGTTTATTCCCGAAGTAAAACTTTCCCCTAGTGCGCATTTGAGATTAATATTCCTTTTTAGTAATGCGATTCTTATCCATTAAAGTGAGCGTCCTGAGAACTTCTCCCACAATAAGAGGCCTCATAAAGATCTCCTCCCTACATTTAATATTAGATTTGTTACAAGAGAACTTCCCCATCACAACGGCAAGGACATTCCGCTCAATTAGCCGGGAATAATTCTGCACCTGTACTTTTTTTGGAGATAATGTTTTCAGAAAACAAACGAGCACTTTGTTTAAACGTTTCTTGGCACATAAATGCTGACCTAATACCTGCAATTCCCTCCGCCCTCGCAATAAAAGAAGTCCTCTTAATGAACCTGTTTTCTTTTTGCGTTGGGATAATCCCAGAACAATCGGACCGGAGGAAGGAATTGCAATAAAAGCGGCAAATACTTCTCCGGCAGAAGTTTTCTGATTTAATTATGGGTCAGCAGGGGAAACGCGCCAACCTGCATGCTTTTCATTGTCCGATTGTGATGCCGTCACTTTTGATTCCTGCATTGTTTGCATTTCATATGACGGCACAGTGACGATATAGGACAATTAATTAAAAGAGGCATGCCAAGAAAATGGATATGTGTATACATGGACAAAGATTCTTATGCCCCATAGATATTATATATAAAGTGTAAGGACTGTTGTCTTAAGTAATCGCGTTTTTATTTCCTACTTAAAATTATTCGAAAATAAAAAGAGACATTTCATTATAAAAAAATTTAATTCTAAAGATTATTATTCCATCCACTTTCAAATCATATTTTAAACGAGTATTTCATACATTCAGGTTGTTATATTTTCCTTGTGATTAAAAACATTGGAAATTTTTGTTAGTTAAGTGTATTTTATAAACAATAAATGCAGCAATTCATGTTATTATTATACATTTTTAAACACATTAACTACTTAATTAAAACATAAGTTGAGTGAATACATTGTAATTGAGCAGCTAAAAAATACAGGTTCAACTGTATTTCTGTAGAAAATCTCTTCGACTTCCCAAATAATAATAATATTATTTTAAGTAATTCGTTAATATTTAGTTAAGTAGTTTAGTAATAGTTAGTTTAGATAATTTAGTATTAGATTTAGTTAGGTAATTTAGTAATTCTGGACATATTTTTCCTTGAGATTTAACACAATAATCACTCTGAGTAATATCATTTTTTCACATCCTTAACAGAGCAGGATGGTTAAATAGGGTTAAGTATTACAAATTGCAGGTTGCTTAAGTATTGTTGCAGTTTTTAAGTAAGCAGTTGAATAGTATAAATAAAATTATAACTAAAGTTTATAAATCTTGTTATATCAGTTGTAATAACATTAAAATTTTCTTATGTCAATGTCACTTCGATACAAATAATATTTTGTGGATGTGCTAGAAGTAAAACATGATGACTCAAATTGTTAATATTTAGCAATACAAAAACGCTGTTGTAACAACTTCAAACTTTAAAATAAAAACGCATTTTAGCACATTTTGCAAAAATGGGAGCTTACATTTCTTTTTTTTCTTTTTATTGATGAAATGCAAATAAATCGCTTCACACATTTACATGACCTATATTTATTACCACATATCAAACCAATCCAAAATCGCATTGGGAAATTAAAAAAAAAAATAATAACATTCATTTTATTTTCTCTATAAATTATGAAGAAATAAAAATAAAGCACGCTATGTTATTTGAGAAATCTTTTTTTTTCAAAAGATTAAATTAAATGGAAATAAAAATGCTTCATACATTTACGTGAACCATATTAACTAACGATAACTAAAAAAACCGAAATAAAAACAGAAATATATCCAGAAACATATGAAAGTCTGAATATATCCGGAACATTACCATTAAGCCATCAAGGTATAAGCAATTTAGAGAGAATATTTAGAACTGAGAATAACGATTTCATAATATGAATGAAGCTGCAGCGCGACGCAAATGCCTTAAGCACTTAGAGAGAAGTTTATTCCCGAAGTAAAACTTCGCCCTCTAGTGCTCATTTGAGATTAATATTCCTTTAGTAATGCGATTCATATCCATTAACAGAGCGTCCCAAGAACTTCTCCCACAATAAGAGGCCTGGTAAAAAGATTTCCTACCTACATTTAATATTAGATTTGTTACATGAGAGCTTCCCTATTACAGCGCTTCAAGAAGATTCCGCTCGATTAACCGGGAATAATTCTCCACCTGTGCTTTTCGGAGAACATGTTTTTAGAGAAAACAAACGAAAGCACTTTGTCTAAATGTTTCTTGGCACGTAAAAGGCTAACAATTTAATACCTGCTGCCATTCCCGCCGCCCTCTCAATAAAAGAAGTCCTCTTAATGAACCTGTTTCCCAAATGCCCCAAATACTTCCCCGGCAGAAGTTTTCTGATTTAATTATGGGTCAGCGGGGGAAAGGCGCCAACCTGCATGCTCCATCGTCCGATTGTGATGCCCGTCGCCGATTTCTGCATTGTTTGCATTGCAGATGAGGGCACAGTGACGACAGAGGGTATTTAATTAAAAGAGGCATGCGAAGAAAATGGATATGTGTATGTGGACTAACTTCTTTATGCCTCACGGATATTTTATTTCAAGTGCATGGACTGTTGTATTAAGCAATCGCGTTTCATTCCTGCTTGAAATTATTCGGAAATGAACAGATATTTCATAATAAAAAAATTTAATTATAAGGATTATTTTCCATCAAAATCAAATTCTAAACTAGTACTTCATTCATATGTGTTGCTTACATTCAGGTTGTTATATTTTCCTTGTCAATACATACATTGGAAATTTATGTTAGTTATGTGTATTTAAAAAAAATTAATACGGCAATTAATGTTACAAAATTATGTATTTAAACGCATTAATTAACATTTTAAACATAAATAGAGGTAAAATTCGAATTGAGAAGCTAAAATAATACAGAGGCACCTATATTTCTGTAGAAAATCTCTTCGACTTCAAGTATTTCACATTTAATAAATAATAGTAATTTATGTAATTTAGTAACAGTTAGTTAAGTATTTTAATAATAGTTACTTTAAATAATTTAGTAAGTCCGAGCATATTTTTTCTAGAGATTTAACACAAAAATTTCTTAACATCAATTTTTGTTTCACATCCTTAGCAAAGCAAGTTGCTCAAATAGGGTAAATATTGCAGGTTGCTTAAGTAATGCTGTACATTTTTAAGTAAGCAGTTGAATAGTAAAAATAAAATTTCAATAAGGTTTCTTAATATTTTGATATTGGTTGTAATAACATTAAATTTTTCTTACATCAATGTCATTTCGATACAAATAATGTTTTGTGAATGTTTTTTGCTATTAGTAAAAACATGATGACATGAATTATTATCAATGATAGTGAACATAATCTTTCGATTTTATATTATTGCCATCAATTGCAGCAAGAACACTTGAAATCCTCTATTTCTCAAATTCATAATATCGTGCAATACAAAAACGCTGTTGTATCGAAAACTACTACAAACTTTAAAAAAGGAAAAACGCATTTTAGCACATTATGCAAAATGTGAGGCTTGCATTTATTTTATTTTTTATTGATGAAATGCAAATAAGTCGCTTCGCACATTTACATGACTTATATTAATTACCATATCTCAAACCAATCCGAAATAGCATTGGGAAATTTAAAAAAATAATAATAACATTCTTTTTTATTTTCTCTATAGATTATGAAGAAATAAAAAATAAACTGCTCTATGTTATTTGAGAAAACCTATTTTTCAATAGATTAAATTAAATGCAAATAAAATGCTTCATATATTTACGTGAGCAATATTAACTAACCATAACTGAAAAGAATAGTAAATAAAAACAGAAATATGTCAAACATATATGAAAGCCTGCTTACATCCTGAACGTTGTCATTAAGCCATCAAGGCATAAATAATTTAAAGACAATTTCTAGAACTGAGAATGATGATTTCCTCACGCATCGAAATTAGTATTGGGTATTACAAATGTGCCTTGGATTACTGAACAATACTTTCGTATCCCAGTTTTGCAATGTGTAAGGGATATGACATTTATGGAATTATCTACAGTAGTGCCATCTATCATGAAGATTTTTAAATTTTTTTTTTTTTCTCGTGCCACACGAAAACTTGTACTATGATGAATTGCAAAAAATCCCATACAACGATGGATATTAATTCGCTAGCGTATTTTTAAACAACTAACAGGTTCTTTGTTTCACTTTAAGGGACCTCAGTGACCATCTAGATACGCACAGTTGTTTGTTGATAGCAGAGCAAACCAGGCTCTTAGTTTAAGTTATTAGATCTTTTGGTTTAACTTACATCTGCGAATCTTTTTTTTCGAAAATAAAATTTACCAGACACAAAAACACGCTCAAACATAACAGACGCTTGTCTGCAACATCCACTACGATGTGCAAATACCCAAATGGAGATCTGTTTGCAAAAGCTGAGTGAAAGAGTGGAGAAACAAATATCTCACTAGTAAAATAAATTTTTTTTTAATGATTTATTTTTTATTTCGTTTATATTTATATATATTTTATATTTCAGTTTTAATGTTATATATTTCTTTACAATGTGCGCTTAGTATCATTATTGTTATATTATCTATTCTTACATGTAAGAATAATAGTAAGCACAAAAATAATAACTCATTATGCTTCAATTTTTTTTCACTCCCATAAAAGCGTCTACAGTGGGTCTAAATCTAATAGGGGGATATATAATTTTATATGCAGCCCGCGGATTTATGATGCAACTCCAAAGTTGCCCGCAAGATCATTTGGGTTGCCCATCCCTGTTTTAGAGATACAGATTATATTATCTCTTCTATTATTTAGTGTATCTTAAAAATTGTAAACTAATGATCCCTTGGGCAATATAATTAGTCCCCATTTGACCGACTTTGAGAATTAAATTTATCATCTTCATTTCAAAGTTCCCTTTTCACTGACTGACTTTTTAGAAATCATATTTTCAAACTTACCACTGTCAGTTAGAATGTCTTGGAGAATGAAGTTATGGTTATTCAGAGTCTCGGAAATTGAGTCTCGAAATCGTTCTCACAGAAAGTCTTGGAATTGATTCTTATCTGCTTAACGAGGATTATTTAATATGGTATGAAGACGTTTAAAATATTTGCATAGTTATCAATCATTCAGTAGCAACGATTTGATAGATTTTGCCGATATTGACCAATCACAGCTAACTTTTGTGCATTAAATTTAGCATTTAATTTTGTCGATTAATTTATGGAAGCCATTCTATTCAAAATTTTCTTTTCTAATGCAGAAACACATAGACAGCTTGTTCACGGATGCCTTAAGACAAGCGCTGCCTAGAAGTTACTCACTTTGCATTACCCATTGAAGATAAGCCACGGACGCGGAGTAACAATGCCCCTCGCAACGCTCTACGATCCATTAGACCGGGACCCACGGTTTAAAGTGCGATTCCGAACTCCTACAAACATCTATAAGCAATCGCCGGGACTCTCGAACCCTTCGAACGTTGTGGTATCGAGCCATTCAGGCCCCCCATTCTATTCAAAATAAATGTAATCTTTAATCCATGTGAAATGTGCCCTTAATCCACGTTCACTTCCTCTATTGAGTATTTGAGAGAGTTTATCAATTCGTTAATTATATTATATATTATTTGTATTGGCTGTTATTTGTATGATCACTAGTCGCGACTGTCTAACATATTAATCTTAATTCATTTTTCCAGATTTGTGCTTTTATTTTCTCTGAATCTTGAGGATCCTCGAGCCACGTTGGTAGAACTGGTTTTACTTCATTAAGCAGAGAAGGCAAGCTGCAATGGAAATAAAATCTACGGATTACAAAGTTAGATAATCTTCGCTAAACGGAAATCATGGCAGCATCTCTTAATTTCTCCTTTCAGGTGAAATTTTAAGTTTCGTACAGCAATTCAGTAGCTATATACGCCATAAGAACTCTAGTACAAAGTCCAATAAAATTTAGCCTTTGATAAGGTTGTCAGAGTTAAAAGTCATAAAATCAAATACAGAGCATGTTGTCAAATGAATAAACTTTTTAAATAAATGGGGCGATAATTTACTAATATGAATTCCAATTAAATA
>BPLR01019417.1:0-85437 GCA_021605095.1 Caerostris extrusa
GTTACGTGTTGCTGACTTTGATGAAAAGACGAAAACATGGAACATAGCCCAATTCTAGTTTTATAAAACGTTGGAAGAGAATATTTAAATACTATTAAATGATGGCATATCTTTAACAGACACCATAAATGTTCAAGTGGGTTACAATTCTGAGATTGGTGTAGCGAGACTAAATGTCGATACTATCATCCTGAATCCACTTAATTTAAGTCAATGATATATAGTGCATAAATTTAAACATAATAATTCATTAACACATAGAAATTTAAAGCCAACTATGTTGGTAAGATCAATTGTTTTAAACTAAATTATCCCGCTGACTTTAAAATGTTGATGCACATCTTAGTAATCATTGTACTTTCACAAATAAAAAATTCTTGAATATTATCATTTATTAAACATCCCCAATTCATTTTGCTTCCTTATTTTAATGGTAGGAATTCTACTTCAGGACTGTGTATACTTCTGTGTCATTGTTCATCTAATCCTAATGTATGCCAACTAAACAAACCCTTAAAAGGTACAGGAAAATTATATGTCCTAAATTACATTTATACATAAAACTATACTTTTGATATGATGTTAAAAAAACTTTTAAAAAACATTAAAAGCGTCCTTTAGCTCTGCAAAATAGAACCTAAATAAAGCTTTCCATGAAATTTGAATTTTTAAAAACCTTGATAAATCATTCACTGCAAACTATTCATTTACAGCTTTGATATTAGTTTACCCGCTAAGGAACCAATTTTTTTTTTTTTTTTTTTTTGCTTGTTTAGACCTAGTTTTTCAAGCCAGTTTTTAGAAGTTTCTTTCTTATTATTCACGTAATCGTTTGGGTATTCATTTTCCTTGAACAACTAAGCAACTAACTGAGATGAAAGTTTTCTTAGATTACTCTGATTGCAAAGTGATTTAGAAATAACTTAAGAAGTACTTTAATTCTGGAGTTGTATTTTTTCATACAACCTTTTTCTATTCATATGCAAATTTATCTTTTCAAAACAGCTCACTGTATATTGAAAAACCAAACATGAATATTTCAATTTTTTCACAAGCAGACTTTCCTTCCTCATATAAAAATAAAAACCCCAAAAACGATAAAAAAATATAAAAAGTTTAAAACATACAGATGATTTAAAAATTAATTTTGATAAGTTTCTGTGCATTTTTTTTTTCCCCCTTCAAATGACAGTAAAATTTTATTTATTCCAAAATTGTTTTTGGATTAAGTGCATTTTTAGAGTGCCTTATACTTTTGGTCAAAGCTGCATATATGTGCTCATAAACCCTCTTGTATGCATAAAAATACTTTATATGCTGAAATATATAAAATAATGAAGGGGAAAACAATACATTCGTCAATATCAATATTACGTCAATATCAATATACATTCGTCAATATATAATGACAGGCCACATCTATCGGGATGTCATTCTAGAACAATATGTACGTTTGTTTCGAAGGGGCGCCATGGGTGCTAAATTTCGGTTTATGGATGACAACGCCCGTCCTCACCGTGCAAACATTGTAGACGATGCCTTCAATTGGAGGATATCACCCGTATGGATTGGCCAGCATACTCACCGGACTTGAATCCAATAGAGCATGTGTGAGATATGCTTGGCCGACGAATTGCAGCCCGTCAACCCTTTCCCACCTGTCAACCGGAACTCGAGGGCATTGCTTGATGAGTGGTGTAATATTCCCCAAGATCAGATTGATAATTTGATACTCAGCATGCCTAGCGTTGTAAGGCCTGTATTGCATCGTCCGGGAGACATACTCCATATTAAACATCATACTAACCATGTTATACTGTTTTTTGTAAATGGGTTCTTTTGAAATTTGCTTCAGGGAGTAAAATCGCAATTTTTATTAATTATGTCAAACATATAGCATCTTTTTGCTCTTTACCTTTTTGTTTAATAAATAGACTTTACAAATAAGTCAAATTTGTTTTGCTCCTATCTCTATCTTTTGCCTGAACTTCATTATCCTTAATTTATGGACATGAGTGTAAATGCATATGTATGTATATGCAAGGGTATTGTATACGTGTATACAGAGTATATATGTATATTTTGCATGTGTATGTATAAAAGTGTGCCTGTATACAGACGTACAGAAACATATATGCACATTCACTCGTTTATATATGCACATGTTCATTCATAAACATGTACATACACATGCACAGACACAAAGAGGAGGAGGGAGGAGTTCTGCATTGGAGACATTTAAGAGAGAGTTATCTTTGTTAAAAATTCAGATCTTTAGAAAAGGAAATTTTTCCTACAGGATTTAGGGAAGTAGTTGATTTTCTTACTGTCTTAATGTAGTGCCGAGTTTTTTTTTTTTTACATTAATATATGTTATTTTATTTTTGTACGTTTTTTATATTTTACTAAATTTTTAAAAAGTTCCAAAATATACTGTTTTGGTGCGATTTTGTCTTTGTTATTAATCGAAATTTTATGAGCTGCAAAATTTTAAGTTAGATTTAATTATCTGCTCCATGTATTGGCAAGTTAATTTGATTTTGAATTATTCATTGGTGAATTGATTATTTAAATAATCCAAATAAAGGTATTATATTTAGTAACTTAAATTGATTGTTGTTGTTAATTGAAAAATGATTAGATTTCTTGTTGTAAACCAATCATAGTTTCATTATATAGCTTACTGTTTTTTTTTATTTGCTTTCTTATCACATTTTATAAATTAAGAATTATGTATATATATTTATATTATTCTAAATTTAGAGCAACTTTTCTACTATATTCTTGCTAACTGTATTGCAATACTGATGATTTTTATTTACCTTTTATAAATCTGCGATGTGAAAATGATGCTAGGCATGTTGTGATGATCATGATGATAGGCATATTGTTTTAGAATTAAGAGGAAACTGTCTTTAAATGCATCTCTTAAAAATAGTTTCTTCATTAGAGCAAATATCTCTTAGTAGCATGCAATGTTTCATGATTTTATTTATTTAGCTTTATTAGTTTAACTTTTACATTTAAATTAGCAATTTCGAATACTTTAAAGAATTTGGTGCTCTTCCATTACCAGCATACATTTATTCACTAAATATTAAGGTCGTAAAATTGTTGAAAATCATAAAAAAAAAGTAATGAAAGTAATTAAATAAACATTTCAATACATTATAAATTGTACAGTAATAGATAAGAAAAAAAATAGTAATGTGAAACAAACATCAACCTTGGACACATATCATTCCAGTTCCTGCATATGATAAAAAAAAAAAAAAAAAAACAGTTTGCTCTGACAAACGTACTCGGAGCATGGTTTTGTTTGTCACGTATGGTCATCTTGTGCACATTTGCGGCTAATTAGACCGGAACCTACAATTCAACGTGAATTCTGAACCACTAACAAACATCCATGCCACCACCAGGATTCGAACCTGAACCACAGCACTAGCCAATTGGCCACTCAAAAGAGCATGAGTTCTGTAGCTTTGCCTATGAACCAGCCAGCTACTGATGTAGAGATGGAAGTGGTAGATAGATGCATTAGTAACTTCTTTTCAAAAATTTTCTTGAAATTGCGATCCCCAGAAAAATACTCAACAACAGCTAATTCCTGTCATTCTGGAACCATCTGACAATACAATAAAACCCACCACTCCCAAATTCCACTTGTACAAACGTCAACAACGATAGGCAGCACTATCTCCTCCCCTTCTAATAACTCATTTTACCTGGTACTATCTTGCAAGATATTGCACATAAATCACTTGTAAAAGAAACTATTAATTTTTTTTATCATCAATGGAAAATATCAATACTTTATGATAGTATTTTTAAATGCTAAAATAATCAAGATAAAGTATTTGTACTATTAAACAGCGTTTCTGCAAAGTCTACTAACTCAACTAATGTTTTGAAATAACAAGTAATATAAAAATTTTAAGTCAATTCCTACTTTTTTTTTCACTATATTGCAGAAAGTCCTTTATAAATAATTTTCATTCATTTCTTTAAGTTTATCTGGCGCCATCTATTGGTAGATATATGCAACTTAAATCTAAAAAACACTTAAATTAATTAATTAAATTTAATTAAGGAATTAATATTTGAAAAACTGTATTAACATTCAGTGTCATCCACTACAAGTTAAAAAAAAAAAATACATTTGAACTTGAGTGGATGAATAAAAAGTATTTTATTAACGATTGAAAATTTGAACAAGATATATATAGGGAGAGTGTGTGAGCTAATGGAAGGAATTGAAAAAAAAAAAAAAAATGGTGTTCCAATATTTTTATTAAAAAAGAAGAAGCATTACAAATGATTGCAATTATCACTTTCATGTGCATTTTCTTTACATTTGTTATTTTTTAAAAACAAATGGCAGACTATTTTATGGGACTTTTAGTAGCACTTTATGGATCACAGATATTATGCTGTTTTATTTTATTTACTTTTTATTTAATAATATTAGGCTGCAACTGTAAAATATCAAAAGAGGAAGTTTTCCTACTCTTTGAACTTTTGATTAAAATACCGAATTTGCAACTCCATTTGAAAATTAAGTATTCACCGTTATGCAAAGAAAACTAGCTTATGATTATATATATTTATTAAAATTTTCAGAAAGAGCAGCTGGGATATACGGCTGGCAAACAAATATGACCACCTACAACGAGCTGGATATGCAATTTATAGTAGTTGGAACACTGATTTTTTTTAAAAATTTTATTAATACAAAATAATAATAATACGATGTTTTCATTTTATGAAGAAAAAAATTAAAACCCCAATTATTGGCATATAAAGGTTTGGAAAGTCGCATTCATCTTTCGCAGACCAAGCTCACCTTTTTGCAAACCAAATTAACCCTTCTCAAAATTAGGATTCTCAGAATTATGTCTCTCAAGATACTACTACATGTGCTACTTCCTCCAAAGTCTGCGACTGTTCCACAATAGCTGTCTTGACGACATCAACAACTAATCTCGGAATCATGGCCCGGGTACCTTTAGGGCACTGGTCCACGTCGTAGTTTCTTTACGAGACGAAATACACCAACCGCAGCAGAATGCAGTTCGTAAAACGGCTTCACAAAACGGCAAAACAGTTTGCAACATTTTGCATTCGTATTCATTTCGCAAAACAGCTTTACGTTCAACTAAAGATACCGTCATGGAAATTAAACATGACAACTTCTGCAAATATTTTATACCTAAACCCATTTTCCATAACGCTTCCCCTGCTTTGCACGCATGCATATCCCGAGATTTTTTTCTTCCGTAGAATCGACGGCCTTTCTCAGTTGTATCACTTATAAATCTTGTTCTGAATTATTCAAATTGTTTATGTATTCCGTATCGGTCGTTTATTTTATTAAATGTAATATTTTTCCATGAAAATGGCCACGTGGTGGACATTTTGAACTATTTTTTCCCCACGAAATTCCGTGAGCACATCTCATGTATAGTCTATATACCAAATGCGGTTACAATTCGTTCACTCATTTTTAGTTGTGGGATGCTGTTTATAGCGAAAAAGTTTAATTATAACCATTCTATATATACATGTAAAACTTGCACATACTTGCACACTGGTATACATGACAAATATATACATATATCCACACACGGATAGACACGCATATATATACAAATACATATATAAGTAAATATGAACTAGTTGCTGAGGGTCCATAAATAATCATGCTTGCTGAATAAAATACAAATTAACGGATGTATATTTAAGTATACATTTTTACCCAAACCAATACGAGTGCATCACTACTCACGGATAAATACATTTAGATAAACATATGAGTCTTTATTAACGTATATATAAATACAAGTATTAACATATAAATAAACATACAGTAAAAAGAAAAACATCTCATGTCTCGAATCTGCAAGTAGGCAGACGGCCTTGGCTATCATGCGCTGTTGCGCCATTGAAGAAGAGAGTATATAGTTGTATACTATATACAATGCTTTTGTAATAACAGTATCTTATATAATTCAACACTGCATTATTTAAAACTAAAGTACACATTTGTACATGCAGGGTTGGCAAGTCTAATTTACCTTTTGCAAATCACATTCAACCTTCGCAAAATTAGCAGTTTATTTATATGTCAGTACTTACACATATGTATGTTCACAAAGACATACATACATATATATATATATGTTCATCTAAAGCCGCGTCCAGACGGGAAACGAGTCTGCCTTGTGAACCAATTATACACCAGTTTGACAGACCGCTCTAAGAGAATCATGTGACTTGACCCCGCTCCGAGTCGTTTTTTCGCACATCAAAGGAATTCTCGCGGGAACCATTTACAACTAGCTGTCACCACAGCCAGAGATAACGTGACTTGTTTCTCGTGGTCAGGCGGAGACTCTCGTGGTTGACTCGACTCTGCTCTTATTCCCGTGTGTGGAAGCCGATTTAAGCGCCCAAACGAGAGTATGTGTAAATCTGTATGTATGTGCATGCATATGTTCTGCATTAGTGTGTTCATGTACAAGTATAAATGTGTGAAAGTAAGTTCATGTATGTATTATATATATATATATATATATAGTATTTACATATTTTTGTATGTGCATACTTATGAATGCATGTCATTATGTATGCTGAATTGTGTGATTTTATCATAAGTATGAAATTTATGTACGTGTATTTTCGTATCGTATGTATGCATTAATTTTGTATGTTATTTTACTATGCGTTTGTGACACATTTTATAATAGAAGAATAGATTTTAATCATTTAAACTAACAGTTTGATTTTTTAATAATATATCCTTTTTCTACGTGCTAATTAATTTGCGAATTTACATGTTTTTTTGCCTGATCATGATTACATTACAATCATGGAAATAAATGTTAGATAAAAATTTGTATATTCGTAAACAGGCGATTTTATTTATATGGTAGACTGTATTTATATAAATAAATCTTAATTATGGACGAAAATTATTGTAAAGCAACTTAAATTGTGAAGATGAAACGCATATATAACTTTTTTTTGTGAAATGTATTTAGGCTTAAATATATTCTTTTTTACTTTTTCAAAATTCGAAAATTATTATATCTCATAGGCCATACTATTTGAGTGGAATAAATCGAAGTTCTTTTTATGTAGATATCTTTCAAAAATTCCGTATTGTTTCTACTTTTTTTCTTTAAAATAATATAAGAACCGCGCTTATGTGAAACCATGTGAGGCATTGTATTTCCTTTTCGGAAAATAATTCGATACAATTATTATTATTATTATTTTAATTTTAGTTACGTTTCTCTTATCTTAAAAAATTTAAATAAAAATGAAAATATGTGCTCATATTTGAATCTTTAACTAAAGCAAATGTTTTTGTTTTTTATAACAATACATTTAAATGCCAAACTATTAATTTAAAAATAACAAATATCCGTAAACAACGTTTTAAACTATTACAATATAACATTGTGCGTTTTTTAAAAATGTCTTTACCATATTATTAATTTTATTTTACCATAATAATACTAATTTTACTGTAATTAAACCGTACCGTGTGTGTTTACATCACTAATAAATCTCTGGTCTGACACATGTATAGCAACATTGTTGACAGACCCACATCACTTCTGGATAGTAGCATCTTTCAAACGATAAGTGTCAAATTTTCATGACATTCTGATAATTAGTTTACAGCTTACAGTGGTTTTAGTGACCCCAGTTTTTGTAATTTTCAAAACAATAGATAAAAAAGAATTTCTTGTGTTGATTAAACATTGTTTTTGATGGGGAAAAATACTGTTGAAGCTAAGAAGTGGCTTGATAAGCGTTATGGAGACTCTGCACCAGGGAAATCAACTATTATTGACTGGTATGGTGAATTTAAACGCGGTCGTACAAACACCGATGATGCTAAACACTATGGTCGCCCAAAATCGGCAGTAGTTCCAGAAAACACAAAAAAGTCCACAAAATAATTTTGAAAGACCGTAAAAGTGAAGTTGCGTGAAATAGCTGGCATCTTAAAAATATCAGATGGTAGTGAGTTTACAGTTTTACACGAAAGTTTGAGCATGCGTAAAGTTGCTAGCTAAGTGAACATGAAGTGGATGCAGCGTTTGCTCACACTGGACTAAAAACAACAACGCCTCAACTATTCGGAGCGCCATTTGGAGTTGTTCAAGCGAGATTAAAAAGAATTTTTTGCGTCGGTATGTGACAATGGATGAAATATGGATCCACTACTACACACCTGAATCAAAAGATCATCAGCTGAGTGGATAACAGTCGGTGAAATTTGTCCAAAGCGACCAAAAACTCAAAAGTCACCTGGCAAGCTTATAGCATCAGTAATTTGGGACGTGGATGGTATTTTGTTATTTGACTATCTTGAGAAAGTTAAAACTATCAATATCGAATATTACATGGCATTTTTGGATCGACTGAGTGCAGAAATAAAAACCCGACTTCACATGCAAAAGAAATGGTGTTGTTTCACCAAGACAATACCCCTCGTCACAAGTCGATGAAAACGATGGTTAAATTGAATGAATTATGCTTCGAATTCCTTCCCCACCCAGCGTATTCTACAGATCTGGCCCTCAGTGACTACTGGCTTTTTGCAGACATCAAAAGATGCCCCAGTGAAAGAAATTTGGCTCAAATGAAGAAGCGAATGTCGAAACTGAGGCCTATTTTGAGAGCAAAGACAAATCGTTCAACAAAAAAAAAAAAAGCATCGACAAAGCTAGAGGAGCGTTGGAAAGAATGTATCACTCTTGAAGGACAGTATGCTGACGAATTAAGTCGAATTCTAAAAAAATTGTTTTTCTTAGCAAGACCGGAGACTTTTTGTGTGATGTTATTCCTTTTATATCACTGCCAAATGATTTAATATTTTTATGATAAACTGTCTTGGTTATTATTCGAAATATTTCAAAATTCGAACGATCAAAAAATGGCAACAAGAATTACATTACAAATCATGTGTGCCGAAATCACGCTTCTAACTATAATCATATCAGTTCTAATAAAAAGGCCATTTTAGTAAAATGTTACGAAGAAGCCGTTGGAAATTTTGGTATTAATAAAAATTCTGCTAAATCTATAATTTGGTATAAATACTAAATAATGGTTCGTTGATGGAAAAAAATCGCGGTGGTAAATGAATAAAAAATTAAGTACAGTAATAAATTACAGTAATATACACTGAAATGACAAAAGTCATGGATACCTCTTAATATCGTGTCGGCCCTCCTTTCGCCCGGCGAAGTGCAGCAACTCGACGCGGCATGGACTCAACAAGTCGTTGGAAGTCTTCTGCAGGAATATTGAGCCATGCTGTCTCGATAGACGTCCATAATTGTGAAAGCGTTGATGGTGCAGGATTTTGGGCACGAACAGACCTCTCGATGATGTCCCATAAATGCTCGATGGTATTCATGTCGGGCGATCTAGGTGGCCAGATCATTCGTTGGAATTGTCCAGAATGTTCTTCAAACCAATCGCGAACAGTTGTGACCCGGTGACATGGCGCATTGTCATCCATAAAAATCCCATCGTTGTTTGGGTACATGAAGTCCATGAATGGCTGCAAGTGATCTCAAGTAGCTGAACATAAGCATTTCCAGTCAATGTTCGGTCCAGTCGCACCAGAGGACCAAGTCCATTCCATGAAAAAACAGCCCACACCATTACGGAGCCACCACCAGCTTGAACAGTGCCTTGCTGACAGTTTGGGTCCATGGCTTCGTGGGGTCTGCGCCACACTCGAACCCTACCATCAGCTCTTACCAACTGAAATCGTGACTCATCGGACCAGGCCACGGTTTTTCCATTCATCTAGGGACCAACCGATATGCTCACGTGCCCACGAGAGTCGCTGCAAGCGATGTCGTTCTGTCAGTAAAGGCACTCGAGTCGGTCTTCTGCTGGAATAGCCCAAGAAAGACAAATTTCTCCGCACAGTTCTAACAGACAAGTCCCTTGTACGTCCCCATTAATTTCTGTTATTTGACGCAGTGTTGCTTGTCAGTTAGAATTTACGACTCTTTGCAGACTTCGCCGGTCTCGGTCGTTAAGTGCAGGCGGTCGACCACTGCGCTGTCCATGGTGGGATGTTATGCATGAAATTTCATACTCTCGGCACACTCTTGACACAGTGGATCTGGGAATGTTGAATTCCTAACGATTTCCGAAATGGCATGACCCATGCGTCTAGCTCAACTAACATTCCGCGTTCAAAGTATGTTAATTCCCGTCGTGCGGTCGTCATCACGTCAAAACCTCTTCACATGAATAACTTGAACAGAAATGAAAGCTCTGCGCATTTATACCTGTTCTACGCGATGCTACTGCCATCTGAAAATTTGCATATTGCTATCCATGACTTTTGTCACTTCAGTATATTAAAAAATAAAGAAAATCCAAGTACAACTTCGCAGAACATTCCAAAAAAGATTGTTGAATCAGAATTAAGCTTGAGCACTATTCAAAACGGGCTTAAGATGTTAAAAACAACTTTAAAAAAGTGCATCTACTCAAATTGATTCATTGAACTTCTTCCACTATTAAACAGCGCAAATATATGCAATAAATTTTTCAAAGCATGACCTCAGAGGTGTGTGAAAATAAATTTCATTGACGAAGAGGGGATTTAATTATCATCTTCGCCAAACAAAGGCTTGATTTAAAATAAATATTCCAGCTCAGTACCTATTCCAATAATTAGAATAAGAAATGTTTCTTTGATTGCAGCAATATCCAAAACATAAAAGTGCCACGAAATAATTTCACATACTTCAGTTAATTGAAAATTTTGTGATTTTCTTAGAAAATTATTTCAGAAACTGCAAAAGAAAAATCTGGAGAAAGATGGTTAATTTCATAAAACAAAGGAAGTCCATGAACTGGACTGGTACACACTCTAGTTTTTCTGCCACCAAATGATGAACCCGATTGAAGAAGTTTTTTCAAACATCAAATTTAATGCTAGAAATGCTGATGATATCTTAATCACAGAGAATTAGTAGATTTTATATATCAGGGGTCTCCAAACTTTTTAGCCTAAGGACCCATACTGACTCCACCACAAAGTTTCAAGGGTCAAGACCTTGATAGCTAGTCATGCAACAGTGTAGTTTTCAATTACGAGCAACTTTTCATTTCGGAACCAACCGGTGAGAGATGTAGCTAAGGCGCGGGGATTGTGGCTCCCCCTCAAATAACAGTGTGAAAAAACATTCTCCAAAATTAAATATACAAAAAATATTTGCAAATCCAAGTTTATCTGATGAGCATTTGAAGTCGCTGCTGATAATTTCCACTAGTAAGCTTGATCCACGACTGCAAACAACCGTCAGTGGAAAGTTACAGGCAAATAAATCTCATTCATCATAATTATAACGTTTAATATCATTATGTGAATTACCAAAGTTAGTCGCTTATTGTAAGTTTTAGGACCAATTTCATATCATGAATTACAGTTGAAATGTTCAATTTCATTACGTCATTGTGCTTCTTAATTAGTCATAACATAAAATCATCTGATTATTATTTTGTAGGATTTATTTGCATTGTAAATTTTACAAAATGATAATCAACTGTGGTAGGCAGTAGTTTGGTGACCCCATTATAAATGAATCAGTTTCAATTGTTGCTTCTGCAAACTGTAATAATTATTATACAAAAATGTACAACTAACTTCACCTGCTGCAGAAGAATCATTATAATTTATATATTAATTCAAGGTTACTTTTGTGGCATTAAAAACGATATAAAACTTATAATATTGCAATATTTAATATAATTACTTAACCATAATATAGTTGTTTGTATGCGTAAATTAATTAATAGATTAAGGAGTAAAATTCCGAAAGTAAATATTTTTGTTCATCGTGTATAAATAAAATACATAATTTTCATGTATTATTAGTTCATGTGCATAATTTAGGATGCACAATCACTAATGATATGTCATAGAAACGTTAAATACGCTTATTATTATAAAGAGTAAAATTCACAATTATTAGTAATAAATATTTTATGCTAATAATTGTGAATGAATACTTCTAAAATAAAGGATGCTATGCTAATCTTTTTAGAACCATAATTTGTCATTTTTTATTTTTATTTTATCATTTTTTCTATTATGTAATTACAAAGTGGATTTAGCTTGTCATTTTAAAGTTATAACTAGAAATCAAAATTATTTTGCGTCTTTTTATAACTTGTTTCTTGCATCTGACCAATGATTTCGACATTAGGATAAATATTCTTTCCACATTTGCTTTCGGAGCTGGAATGATAATGCACTTGCACAGCTTCATTCATTGAATTTTAACAAATAATTTTAAATCAATAAAAAAATTTCAAAGTTTGAAACTCTTTCATTTTAAATTTTCTAGTATCTTGGAAGTTTTGTTTGGAAATGTTACCAAATGTTTTGTATTATATTTCAATGCATAATCTTTTAGAAATGAAAACTGGTTTAATAATACCAAATCAAACAACTTGTGTTTGATATAGTTTAAAGGAGAAAATAGTAATACGAGACTGATAATTAAAATTTTGGTGGCAATGACGAAACCACAGGACTTATTGAAACTCTATATTTGAAACATTTTTCACGAATGGTTTGAATGCAGTAGCTAATAGTAGAAAATAGGAACTTGGGAATAAGAACCAGGCATTACAAGCAACGCGCTAATGCACAGCTTTCACCCCCATTCCAACAGACCAAGTTCAAGGTAAACCTTTAATTTCTTTAAAGGACGTTTAGCTCAAATTATTAGCCTATATGCAGAAAAAATTGCAGCCAATAGGTGTAATCCTCTGTATCAAATTTAAGTTTTATGCAAAACAATCCTTGGTTTACTATATTAAGAATGATGAACTTTCAAGGAGCACTTTACCTGTTTTCTGCATAAAACAATAAGTGTAAATATGTCCTATAACAAAGCTATTTTTATAACATGATATATCTGTTACATATATTAACCTAAATTTATCAATGAGCCTTCAAGACCCTCTCTCGGTCACTCTTGTCACGCATGAATGTGCACTGATACGATGCTCTCTCATTCTGGCATCCATTCGACTGTGATCTCTGTTCAATTGGTTATCTTATAATGGCATATTTAATTCAGTTTGCACTACTACTGTGCCCAAAAAGTAAGACCAATTTTTATTTTTCAAAAACTCTATTTATTCTTCCAAATTTATTTCATCGTCTCCGGACACAAACTTTTTCCAATCCTAAATGCATGCTAAAAAGTCATTGGCCAGGATGGCCTTCAAAGCGAGCGCCGATTCACGTTGAATGTCTTCAATCGACTCAAAACGGTGTCCCCGGAGTGGTCTTTTGAGGGGAATAGCCAGAAGTCGCACGATATGGGTTTCAGTTTTGGCGAAAAAGCCACGAAGAATCAATGCAGTGTGAGCTGGCGCATTATCGTGATGCAAAAACCAGCAGTTGTCTTTCCATAAATGTGGCTTTTTTGCGAATAGCTTCACGCAAACGACGCATAACACTCAAATAATATTTCATGTTGACAGTTTGGCCCGGCGGAAGGAATTCATAATGCACCACACCACGGTAATCAAAGAAAGTAAACATGACCTTGATTTTTGAGCGACTTTGGCGTACTCTTTTTTGGTCTTGCTTCACCTTTGTCACGATATTCACTCGATTTACCGGTAGTTTCCAGGTAATAAGCATAAATCCAAGTCTCATCTCCAGTTATGATGCTTTTCAACTTGTCCTGATAGTCAGAAAGCATTGTTTCACACCCCTTCAACGCGACGATGCTTTCCAAAAAATTCAGTGTTTTCGGTACCAATCGAGATTTGACGCGTTTGAAGCCCAAAACATCTTTTAAATGGAATTGATCGATCCTTTTTGAAATTCCAACATCATCAGCAAGCTCTCTAATTGTAAATCGACGGTTTGCAAGCACAAATTTTTAATTTTTGGACGTGAGCTTCGTCGGTTGAGGTTGATGGTCGACCAGAGCGCTCTTCGTGTTCAACGCGTTATCTACCTTCTTTGAACTGTTTTTATACCAATTGTAAACATTTCTTTCCGCTTTAGTTTGCTTGCCGAATGCGTTCTGCAACATTCTATACGTTTCCGCACACGAATATTCATTCCGCAAACAAAATTTAATGCAAGTTCTTTGCTCAATTAATTCGAACATTTCAAAAATCGCCGAAATCACTTTTAGCGTCTCACAAAGTCAAGCGTAACTCAAACACTAATGAATATTTTGACGTGAAATTTCACACAGATGTCAAGGACAATGCCAACAACCTAAAAAAAATTTAAATTCCATATGCCCGGGAAATTTAAATTGAAAATTGGTTTTACTTATTGGGCACAGTATTTTCCTATATGTGACTCAGATATTTTTTGTTTATATTTAATTTAGTTATCATTTTCTGTTACGTAAGGCATACAGAAATATCTTGGACATATAGATGAATTGTACCCAGTGTTTAGTGTGCCTAAAACCTTTAAAGACAATATGCAGATATTAAAAAATATTATTTACATATACAATAAGAACAGGAGAGAGCCTCAAGACAACCTGTCTGCCCCATTTCTTTCAATATCGAATCTAAATTTTCCCTCAAATTTTTTCTTTGGTGCAAGAGGCTGTAACTGAAAACATCACAACATTCTTCTTTCGGGTAATGCTGAACTATTAAAGATTGATAACAAAAAAGATATTTATTTGTTGTTTTTGTGAAAAATCATTTACATGGATATTTGCCTTAAAAACACATGAAAAATAAACATAACCAAAGTGATAACAAGAATAACAAAGAAAATATTCTGAAAGTGTTCAACAATTTTAGTGGTAAGTTTCATTATTACTTAATGATAAAATAGTTTGAAAATGTATGTATTTTTAACTTTTTTTATAAACTATGCATGTTTTTAATTACAAACAAGTAAATTAAACTAAAATATTATTAAAAAACTTTTCCAGGGAATTTTCATTTCGTTTCTGTTGAGATAATAAAAAAAATCGTTAAAAATTTGCCACCTGGATTAAATAAAGTTTAAACAATTCTATTTTAATGTTGTTAAAATATTTTCTAAATTAGAAATATAATACATATGTAATATTCTTATCAGAAATAAGCATGTAACGCATTATTGACATCTTTTGGATAAGCCTTTTGAGACAATGCTTTTCTGTTCACTATTCAGTAAGTAGACAATCTCAAATTGAAGTCAGTAGACAAGCTAAGCTGATTAAAAGCCTATACTGTATTTATATTAACTTTTAGAGAGTGATAATAAATCAATTTTTACACGAAACACTGTGGCGATAAGAGAAAAAAAAGAACAAATCATTTAAAATGAACTATTATTTCTGCAGAAGTGAAGTTCTAGTGAACATTTCAATAAACAGTTAAATGAACTATTATTGCTAAAGGTTCAGGTTTAAGATTCATGAAATCTCAAGGATCAGTCAAAATTGGTTCTACTTATCCTTTCCAGATAAATGTGAAGGCAATAAACAACAAATTCTTTGTAAGTTATTTACCAAAAACTTAAAAATCATGAAGTGCAATTGGAATATATATGCCTATCAGAAGCTCAACGAACAGCAGCTGCAAATATAGCTCCTAATCTGCAAAATGTATTTTTACTATATTATATTGAATTTTGAACATTCTACTCTATTCTATTGTTGTTGTTTTTAAGTTTTTAAAGTAGTTTGCTAAATGACTAGGAATTTTAATTTCTACCTAAAGTAAAATTATGCAATAATTTAATGCAGATTATTTTATTTTCTGTTTAGTAATGCTAGTTATACAAATAGTTTGAAATATTTTTATGTTGAAAAACATGTTTATGGATTCAGATTAGATCTTAAGTTTAAAATTAACTTTCTTGATCAATTATGATTTGAAGTAGTATCCATCGTAAATGTAGCTTTTCATATGCAAAATACTGCCCACCAGTTCATTTCAGATGCCTCAGCTACCTCACACACTTTCAATTTTGGATCATTGAAAACCACACCACAGATTTTTTCAATAATTTGTGTTACCTAATTTAGACGACCTGGAAGCAGTTCATCACTAGTACTTCTGCTAGTTACCTGATAAAAGATTGTAGTACTAGTACTACAATCTTTTATTAATCAACATTAGTGTCCCTAGGGCCCTGTGCAATATTTTCAATGTGCTTACCTATTCCTAAATACAAGATATTACATCTGGTGTATGGGCCTGAATGGCCGAGTGGTTAGCGCTCTGGCGCTCGGTACCACAGGTTTCGGGTTCGAGTCCGGCGGTGCCATGGATGTTTGTAGTGGTTCGAATCCACTTTAAACCGTAGGTCCCGGTCTAATAGGATCGTAGAGCGTTGCGGGGGCATTGTTACTCCGCGTTCGTGGCTTGTCATCAAGTTACACGCGCCCCCTGGGTAATGCAAAGTGAGTAACGTCCGTGCAGCGCTTGCCTTAAAGGCATCAAGACAAAGCTGTCTAAGTGTTTGCCAGCTGCATTAGAAGAAAAAAAAAAAACATTTGGTGTATAATGTTCTCTACTTTGGGTGTTTGTAACAGCTTGTCTTATGTCCTCTTTTAAGAAACTCAGGTTTGTAACCGCATTAGTATACACAACAGATGTAAGGTACTCCCACAACCAAATGTCACATGGAGTGAGATCTGGGGAACAGGTTGGCCATTCCAACGGAAAACATTGACTTTCTCGTTACCAAATTACAGCCATAAAAATGTAAGTACTGAACGAAGTATATGTGGTCGTGCTTCATCTTGCATAGAAATTACCGTGTCCAAGCACCATCTTTGCTGCAACTTGGGAATGACAAAAGTCTCCAGCATTTCTCGCCAGTAATGGTGCAGGTAATAGGATCTGCTGTCACATAAGTACTGGAATTTAGAAAAATCTACCTATATTGTGCAAACTTCAAAGTGAGTACGTGACAGCAGCGCCAAAATCTCCTCTATCGGCGATTTTTTTTTTTTTTTTTTTTTTTTGCGAATATCATCTTCCCACATCTGTATATGAAATTTGGTTTTGTTCTGGTCATTAGTTTTAGCTGCAGGTGCCTCCAAACATGGAAAGTTATTTTATAACCACCCTGTATTTGTCCAAATATGACAAAATGAACACAATTTAATGTAAAGTGTTAACTCTGATGTCAGCCTTATTATTTAATTGTGACACAAGCAGCCTGATATTTTTTTTTTAAATATGAAGAGAAATATCAATATTTAATTATTAGATGCAATTTATATTGCTAGAGTAATTTTGAATGAAATTGTTCATTAGAAAAATAAATGTAGTAAATTTTGTTTTAACAAATTTGTTTTTATTCTTACAAAATCTTTATTTATAGGCAAACTGAAAGAAGCTATTCTTGAAAAGAAAATAATTAGTGACATCAGGGATTCAGCTGGAATTGATAGTGGATGGGAGACTGTCGACTAAAAGAGCATTAGAAACATAAAATGAGATTTTAAATAATGTTGAAGATACCATAGAATTTGGGCAGCATTTTCACTGCACTATGCTACTTATTAGACCTGAATAATGGGCATATTGTTAAGTATTACTCCACTGCATATTGTTATGGATTAATACAAACATGTATTTAGAATACTTGCATAAAAATAAAATACCAATGGAAGGGTGGTAAGAAGGTTAAGGCTCGTTCCCACCGAGGCCTGAGGCGTTGACCAATCACTAGCTTCCCGCGTTCGCCTGAAACCAGTTGAAATCCACCGCCCGAGTTGGCAAACTTTCAACTCTCAAATGTTTGCCGCGTCATATGACTTGGATTGAGCCAATAGTAGATCTGCCATCTAGTAGAAGCAACTGGAACTTCACTAGGCGTAAAGCGATTTCTGACGTTTCGGTGTGAACGGGTCGAAAAAATTTCTTCCCTGCCGCGAGACGCGTCGCCGCCTGACGCCTCAATGGGAACGAGCTTTTAGATGTAGAATGTGTGGTTATAGGTATGTCGCAATAGGTGATGCAATATGGTCTGTTAAAACTGATGCAAGATTAAATTTTTAAGCCTCTTATTAAAGGAGTTAAAAGTTTACCATCTGACAGAATGCTTAAAATAAAATAAACTGGCAATGGAAATAACACCTGAAATGGTTGAGAGAATATTGGAAAATAAATAGCATATAAAATTACAATCAAGTGATAACATTTATGAAATGCCATTATTGCAAGACATGTATGCATGCATTTGTATGTAGCTGCATTATTAATGTTATACATAATGTTATGCAAACATATACATTATATATCATTATCCCATCGTCAAACTTCAAATTTAAATTCTAATATTAATTCACAGTATTTAATTGAAGAATATTTACAAGTTCTTCCACCACAAAAAATATAAGAGCATTAAAACAAGAATCAAGTGGCATTTAGTAAATATTTTGGCTCTGTTAATGTACTTTCATCAACAATTTAATAAAAAAAATTTGCAATCTGTTTTGAATGTGTTTCAAGAAAATAAAACTAAACTATTAAATAACTCTGCTGATTTAAAAAAAAAATCTATAATTTGCACTAATAAGAAAATAGAGAAACAAAACAATTTCTCCACTAAAAGGAAAAGCAGTAAAAATACCCAACCGAAGGGCTACTAGTTATATTAACTAGTAGCTCTTCTAAGGGTAACTAGTTACTACTGATCGTATTGGAAGTTATTTGGTAATGTTTGATTATTTCATGGCATTCTGTATACTTATTTATTATATGTCCTTCATGAAATAAAATATTCATTTCATTTCAATTTGTATTCATTTGCTATTTTTGTGAAACTGTTTTAGATGATAAAAACATTTTTACCCTAAACTTGGTATGAAATAACTTTGATTGCATAATTGTTTTTATGATAAATTTTTTTGTTACATATTTGTTATTTTACTTCCTTATTTTTCCTTCATAAACAGAATTTGCACTATATAATTCTGTAATCTTTACTAATTAATTTTATCATTATTATTAGACCTGTATACTAGGATTTAAAGTAATACAGTAATTTCATAAGAAAAACCATCAGCTGAAACATGTTTGTTTTACTTCAGAATATTTTTAATCTATTATAAAAACTAAAAATAAATTCTGATTGCCAGGCAAAATAAATGTTAATTAAAAAACTTTATATTTGTGCTGCTATATAACTTACGGTCAAAATGCAGCTATTGTTTTCGTAGTATATGACACAAAAATATATGAAATAAACGTGTAATGATCCGGTTGGCATGCTTGGCTACAAAATTGCCAATTGTGCGCATGCTTAAATGCTGACAGCACGCATGCTTGGCGCAAAATGCTCTTGTCAGCAATTTTCTTTCATTTTTAGATATTTTAACGAATTTCACTGACTTCCGGATCAGTCACCCCCTGTAAAAAGATGTTAAATGAATCATGTGTATTAAGAGAAAGAGACTTTTATAAACTAATGAACAATGAACAACCAAATGATATCTCTAAAAAAGTTTTAATAAACGATGAAGGAAATAACAATATAGTTTTAAAATATCTGTCATATATTTAAGATGGAAAAATATGTAAAAAGACAAAGATAGATACACTGATTAACAAATGAACAATGAAATAAAAAATGAGCAGTAATGTTATAAATAACAACTATTATGACATAAAATCTTATTAATTTAAAATGAATAAAAATAAGTTACAAATAAAAAATATGATAGCAACATAAAGATCTAAGAGAAACTAAGTCGAACTATTATTTCCCCTTAGAGATGTAAAAAAAATGCTAAAACCGCACAATGAAATATCTTAACACTTGAAGTCAGCAGTTATACTTGGAAAAAATCAGAAGCTACTATTAATAAAAATTCAAAAGATTGCAACAGACAAAAAATAATGAGAAATTATTTTAGCATTGCATAGTGATTATTTTAACATTCATCAAAATATATGTATACAATTTTAGTAAAAGATTAAAATAAAGGACATATCCTCCTTTCCTGTTTTATCTTTAAAACACTTCCTTTAAATTAAAAAAAGAGGGAAAAACAATAATTAGATTTCTGTAAAACGTCTTTGTTTAGAATATTTATAAATTTCATCAATAGATGGCACTATGTAAGAACATATGAAATGAAGGGTTTTTCTAAGTTGAGAGGTGCAAAATGGCTGTCTTGAGCTTCTCTTATAAGAACTTTTAAGAGAAAACAATAAACAAATAGAAACTTGAGAGATTGTTTAATATATATATAGGATATTTCAAAAGAATGGTAATTGGAAATATCAGCACAGAAATAAGCAAAATGCTTAAAAAAGATTGCGCTGAAAAAAAATGTAACAGAAGGAGCTTAAAGGGGAGAGAGGATATGCAAATGAGTGAGGAAAGAACAGCTAATAGACTTTCCCTGCTGTGTGCTAGTGAAGATTCTCCTTCAACTACATAAACGAGAAATAAACTTCTCATCGTAACATAGACTTGTGACAAAACTGGTGTTTGATAGATCAGCAGCAATTCTTTTAAATGCAGATTAAAAACATATGGTATTACCAAAGACAATTCTTCTAAAGTGGTCAATCATAGCAAAATCAGAAGGGGGAAAATAAAAACCATAGTGACTTAAAAACGAAAGACGAGAGAATACTGGATATATTTTGATGTCTGAGAAAATTAAATTTCATTTTGGTTTAAGGAAGGATAGAGATTAAAAAGACCAAAAAAGAGCATGTTGCTCTATGTAATAGAAGAGCATGTTATTATCCTTACAAAACCAGGGATCAGCATATCTTTATCATGCTGTTCTTATATTTGGAAGTTTTCTTAATATTAGAACAAGCATATTAAATTTTTTAAAGAAAAATAATGATCATTCTAAGAATCAAGATGTTGTCTGTGATGCAACAGTGGTTAATGCATGTTTTAAAAATGGTATGGCAGCTTAAGCTTTCCATGATAAATCCTTCGTAATGGTTTGTTTGTTACATAAAAATCAGTTACCATAACATCATCTCATTTCAAATAAAAAACTACTGGACCAAAAGGATACTGTGGAGAAATAATAAAAAAGGTAAAATATTGTAAAAATGCCTGTAATAAGTTTTGAAGTGATAAAAATAATTCTGCTACACTTTGTCATTGATGAAATTGGTACAGATGAAAAAAATCTATACAGAATGAGCACTGAAATTTCAAATAGAATTATTAAGCTTGTCACTAAAAGATCCGGGAAACAACAGATGGCTTCAGAAAATAGAATTTTGAGGTCATATGTTTTAACAAAAAACCTTTCAAGGAACTTGAAAGTTTCAAGAATATATGTATGCACATGGTTTGATATTAAAATCCAGTGCAACCCCTCTCCACCCCAGTATTAAACTTGTCAACATGGGAGTCAAACATTTTACAGCATATTAAAAAAATCTTGAATCTGAAGAGTGCTCTATTTTGCGACTCTAAATTTTTATGCTTTTTAAGAGCATAAAAAATTGAATATTATCAAAAAATGCATATTTTGGACAAACAGAAAACATATTGCTGCCAATAATGAACAACAGCCAAAAATACGAGAGAGTTAAACCTTCAAAGAATTTTAAAATGTAGGCAAGCACTTAAAGTAGAACAAAATGTTCATGCATTAAGACCACTATACAAATGGTCAAACAACTATACAAATCTAAGATATGAGTTCAGCTACAGTTATTAAACTAGCGCTTACAGTATCTACTTCTGACAAGGAAGTTAAGACAATGGATTTGGATATTCCTGTTAAAATTGGTATTTTAAGATTTTTAGTGTCCCTCACAAGCAGTCGAGAGTGCTGCATTAAATTAGTCAGTGAATTATTAATTGTGGTAAGTGGCAATAAAGCAATAGTTGGATTCATAAAATCAAGAATAACATCTAGAATTACATTATCTCCCAAAAGTGGTAAAAGTAGTTTATTAAAAAACCCCAACTACTTTGTTATTATAAAATTTTAAAAGCTGTGTGATTTGCTTACCTTTCCTTTTATGCCCAGGACATAATGAATGATGAAATGTAGCCAAGTCTAATTCACTAAGGATATGATTACCAAGAAGGGCAGCTACAATACAAATACGACTAGGATGAAGATTTAAGCATCTTGTTACTTCATTCAAAATATACTCTTTAGTTTCCAAACAACCCTATAATATACATAAAAAATAATGTCATGAATGTGAAGATAAATACAATTTTTTAATAAATCATTTGATACAGATCGTAACACAGATACCAGCATGATCTATAAGTTAAAAAGAAAAAACAAAATATGAATACAACAATAAATTAAATGAGTGTTGAGTAGATAAAGGATCAGAAGAAAAACACAAGAGGAACAAGAACCAATTCAAAGAAAACATATTAAAAATAAAAACAGTATAAGGTCTGTAATAAAAGGTGCTTCAGATAGTAATTTTTAAGAAATTTAATAAAAAATGAATTTGGGTCAAAAAGCTGTAAGTTGATGTTCAACAAGAATAATTTCTGTGATGTCCCTTAAGAAGTGTCATAAGCTATATATTATCACTCTTGGTAGTTTCCATACATTTCTAGATGGTAGACTGACTTTTGGGAAATTATTTAACTTTTATGGGGAAATTCTTTTTTATGAGATCTGAAGGAAAAATTTGTTCCACAGATAGCAAGCAGTGGCTCATAATCAGCACCCCATTATGTTAAGGTTTTTAATGTATAATTCAATGGTATTTTGCATTAGCCAGACTCATTTTCTGTAAAATTTGAGGATAGCAATATATATGTTCCCATACATAATTAAAGATTTAACTTTTGTATAAACAGAGTAAAATTTATGAACAAAAAATAATCTTTAGGTAATAAAGACATAAAAACTAAAAGAAAATTGGTAGACCTATAATACTTACTATATTTTTAAATTTTTAGTAATTAAACGTTAAACAAAAATTTAAATAAAAAACCTTGAATTAATTTGGAAAATTAATTTTAATAAAGCATCATATATGATCAATACACTCGGCTAATTTTACTTTTTCTGTGAATGAATTATTATTACATAATATATGAACTTTGTTTTTAACCATATTATATTCATATATTAAGTGTTTCTACACTTAAAACCAAATATATATGTATAAATTAATTTTTTATAAAGAAACTAAGCTAATCAAGTTAACATAAGTCAGATTTATAAATGCATGGTCCATCTTAAAGTACAGGCTACAACTATCACAAAAGTTTAGAAGTAAATTTTCATGATTACAACAAGAAATACATAAATATAAAATATATAATTAATATTCCTTACTGAAACATTCAGTTGTTCCAACATATTTTTAACAGCAAGTTATTCCTTACTCATTATTGTATTTGATGACATTATTTGTTTAAATTATTAATTATCATTTCAATAAAGTTGTACACTGTAGAGATATCAATGAAACATACCTTAAACGTAAGTTTCAACTGCACTGATGAAAAATATCGCGGTGGATCAAAAATTATTATATATTCAGGGTCATCAGCTAGCAAACCATGATAATTGTACTTTTTCAAATATGATATTACTTCTTGGTGATGATCATTGGTGGTTAATACTACATTAACTTTCAAATGACGCAATAATATTCTCAAACAAGTACGGAGTCCATTTGGAGCAACCCACCAAACTTTTGGAGGTGGTGTACCTTTGCATGAACTATGTCTTAAGACTTGGGTGATTTTCTCTTTCTCAGATTTCTGCTTTTCAACCCAATTATTCAGTCGGTGAGGTTCAGAGGCACCATTGAAAAACACAGTAATTTCAATATTATGCTTGTTCACAACTTGAAAAAATGTTCGGAGAAAATCAACCATCCGATTCCATTGTCCCCCCCACACCCAGTCGCCAAAATAACCCCCGTAAAGTCTATCCAAACAGCATTCACCATCCATAACAAGGCAGAATGGGCTGGGGATGATTTCAGGGGGTCGATATCTGAAATCATGTTCCACTCGTGGACCAACATTAGACAACAATATATTTCTAGCAATCTTCACCAAATCTACCGGCACACAGGCACTTGGGCTAAAAGTCTCAATAAATCTTTGAAATGACTCGATAGTCATATTTTGTTTCCAAACGAAAAAAAAAATCTATGTGACTGCACAATCCGAGAATATATCCAAAGCTTGAAAAATATTAGTTTCAAAATGTAAAAAAAAAATTCATTTACTTCCCATCACTCCATCACTTTGGCATTAGGTAGTGATGGGTCGTCCAATAATGATTCGTCAGACGAATCATCAAACTCTGGACAAAGGTTATATTCTAAACACTTAAAACAAAAAATATTTCCTTTCATCCCACATTATTTTAAGTTTTTAAACGTTTTTGTACTTCAGTACTCAAATAAGAAATATTATTCGCAATTCAAAATCAGGGAAAAAATTTTGAAATTATTTAATAAAAAAAAACAGAAATTTATAGAAAATAATTGAAAAGGGAATTTAAATAATTAGAATTAATCTTCCTCTCAATGGGAAATAAGTATCGTTACTCTACTTCTAAATGGAATCGAAGCCTCAAACCAACAGAATTTCCTGTTTCTTTTTTTTTTTTTCTACTTGAGTTCAATTAACTTCCAATATTAATTCGCATTCATTTCAATTTTTATTCTAATGGTTTATTTCCCCCTTTCTTCCCCATCGCTTTTTAGATATTTTACTTCAACGCATATTCTTTTCTGCTCTAAGATTTATTATCTAAACAAACTGACAGTAACAGTTCATTCTTCACCAACGTACTTTTTTCTTCCTTTGACCTTGACTTCTTAATGAGCCTTTTGATCGTTATAATTTATTTCACTGTACTTCAATTTGTTTTGTTTTTTCCCTATATCTTTTTTGAGTTCTTCGGTCATTGAAGTTCATTTTACTCTTTTATATACACTTTCTTGTTGTTTGTATTATACTTTTCTGCTTTGTGCTCCATCATTCTGCGCTCTTTATGGATTATAAATGTCATGTTACGTTTTCATCACCAATGTTTTACTTTTTTCTTTTATTTTAATTCATACAATTACTTTTATCTATTCATCATGACTTTTCTTTCCCAGTGTCATCACATACCATTGAGTAGATGAACGCTTCGCTATTCAACTTAGTAGATTCTTGATTGGAACATCTCTAGAGAAATTATCCAACCCTAGAATTAAAAAGGCAAAAGTTTTATTTTTAATATCTTTTGCGTAATGAGTTTAACCCTGATTACGAGCAAATCCAAATACTTGATATTAACATAATTGAGCCTGTATGATAAAACTATGGCTGTAACTAAGTAGTTTAAGTGTTAATAAGTGTGATTGAATTTTTGAATTTGAATTTTGCTTATATATTGGTCTTTTTGTAATCCGCAAAGTAAGACCAATTATAATCACTCGCAGGCTTTACTGAGACGAGATATTGCTCTTTATAATTATGAAACTTGGGATTGACATCTGCAAACTTTAACTGTGGAAATGGTTCTTTCTGGTCTAACCTCACGGCCTTTAAACGTAAACGTACTCACATTAGAACCCTAGGCTCTAACAATTCGCAGGCCACCACCGACAGTCAAAAATTAACTGAAACAAACTAGTAGTCTGAAAATTAGCATAACTACTGGCATAGATAAAATTACTAATCAAATGTTAAAAAACCTTCCTTTCAAAATAATATTTCAGATTAGTAAAATTACTGATTCTATTCTTTATGTTGACACTATAAGTCTTGGAAAAAAAGCTAGATTTCTCCCAATTCTTAAACCTGTAAAGGATTCTACTTCTCCTATTAATTACATACTTTCTTTACTCTCTCCAATTGGTAAACTAATTGAAAGCGTCATCCTGAATTGCCTTAAGAGTGAGCCAAATCAAAAGAATCTTCTCCTCCCAAAGCAATTAGAATTTACCGAAACTCTTTCTACATTACTACTACACCACACCACATCACTGGGCCTAGAGCTGAGTTGTCTCTTTACAGTTTGGGAAATTTTCAGGGAGAATTCTAATTGGGATCTGTGACGCTCTACGATCATATGAGATCGGGACCTACGGCTTAAAGTGGATTCTGAATCACTACAAACATCCATGGCGCTTCCGGGATTCGAACCCGATACCTGTGGTACCGAGAGCCAGAGAGCTAGCCACTCGGCCATCAGGCCCAAACCCTTTCTACAACTCATCAGTTCTACAATCTCACAGAAACTGTGGCTGAAGGATGTTCCTAGAAATATGAAACTGCTGCCATTTTATTTTATGTGGTCAAAGCTTTTGATAAGGTCTGGGTTTTAAATACCATACAAATAATATGCAAATATAATACCCCTGGGTGTTAAATACCCTACAAAATTACGATCTTGATTTTTCTTCCCGCAAACAGAGCAAAAGACCTCGCACTGTTCTAAATAATTTACATTAATTCCAAACGTTTCTTAATGAGTCCCAATTTTCTCTTTTCAATTGTTCTACGCCTACGCATTGCTCTTTTGTTTCATCCAATTCTCCTGCTGTCTGATTTACTACCCCCCCCTTCCCCAATTGTCGTCTAGACGACAAAAGTTCACTTTTCTTCTAAGCTATTTTTCTCCTAATTTGGCGTTTGCTCTTTTTAATTTTTCGATTATATGCAACTGATTTCATCAACATCTACACTCAATTTAGTTCTTTATTTTTAATTTTCTTTTTTTTCTTTTATTTATTTTCAAGTTTTTGTTTTTAATTAACGTTAGCAGCCTTTTATAATTTTAAGAAATAATTAAATAATCTTTTAAAAAGGACATTTAATTATATTTTATTTCTTATTAATTCAAAGGGCATGTGAAAAACCGCTATATTTCAATATCTAAGAATAAAAATCTGGAGGCCGCTATGCGGCCAAGGTTCTCCGAATTAGTCTATAATAATCGAGTCTTTTGTACAGTCGTGGAAAAAAGTATAACATCGTAAGAAAAATTTGCCAAATGTGGATAACTATGCTCTTTTCACTATGTGGATAACACTTTTGGATTATGTAAAAATTATCAAAATTGGCAGATGACAGCTTGAAAACAAGTATAAAGTTGTTTGTTTAATACGTCATCTGAAAAGCATAAATAAACTGAAAAAGCATTTCTCTCCGATTCTAGAAACATACATAAGTTTTGTGGATGCATAAGTGTTTTACTCTTGGGAATTTTAGTAAAATGCTGAGAGGATTACACTTATCAGAATCTGAATAAGGCAAAAATAACAGGTTTTAAAGATGCTGGTTACAGTAGTGTTGAAATTGCACGACAAATTGGATGATTGAAGGCTGAATTAATAACCTCCTCCTTAATCAGGGTAGCCATGGCACAAAACAAAGAAGGTGAAAGATAATTTCTTGGAAACAAGACAGGTAAATACAGAAGCTTACCTGTAATCAAAAATTGTCTTCCTCACATATTAAAGATGTGATGCAGTTGCCCTGCACCAGCCAAACAATAAGAAGTGTCGAAGTGGTATCTTAATTTGTAAGATGAAGTGGTCGCGTTATTGTATACAAAAACATATCAGCAATTCGAAAGTTGCTTTGGAACGAAAACGGTCTTATTGACATTAGTTGTTATTACAGATAGATTCGTAACACGTATAATATTTGTTGTCTCTGAATGATATCTGAGTGCAAGACATTAGGGATCTTGGTAAAAACTCTCGAGGTAAACAGAGAGGACTTTGTGGAAGTCCCTCTGTTTCTGATCCCCCTCAGCTGAAGAGTAGCCTATATCTCCTTTCAAAGCCGCGCCTAATCCAAGAAAAGATGAAATGTCTATCCAAGGTAACAAATAATAAAGTGTCACCCAAAATTTGTTTTGTTGCAAATGGCACTCCAAGATAGCTTTTATAGTTATGTGCTGCTGCTCAAACAAACCATTCGATTGTCCATGGTATGCAGTGGTTCTAGAGGTTTGAAAGCCAAAATATTTGTCCAAAGATAAGAAAAGTTGACTTTCAAACTGTCGTCCTTGGTCAGGCATAAAACCGAATTGTGGTATTCGAACAACAAATACAGATTGAAATCATGCCTTTGCGACTGTTTCTGCCGATTGATCTGATTTTGAAAAACGATCGATCACCGTTAGTAAATATATGAAGCCTTAACAATTGGATAGATGTTCAACAATATCAAAGTGGACGTGCTGGAAACATTCGAGTGGAACTTTACAGTCCAGTGGAGAGTATGTATATATCTTTGTTTGTGCAAGTCTTATGTCTGTGAGTTTTAGATCGTTAGCATTCCAGACATGCCCTACACCGTAATTTACAATCTCTATTGTTATTTGGCCAAATGAACTTTTCGTGATTAGTTTCCTTGTGGTTCTAATCTCTGGATGTGAAAGGGTATGAATAGATGAAAATATCTGACAGCGATAATTTGAGGGGATATATCGGCGGTTAGGGGTGGAGGAAATATCACAATAGATAGATTTCTTGGCGTCTGGGATGAGAATTTGAACCGTTTTCAGTCTTGGCTTATTTTCAACATCATTAAATCTTCATCATATTGAAAATCAGCTATAGTTTCATAATCTGTTGGAGACGGTGTAGTAATTCTGGAAAGATCCTCAGCTACAACATGTTCTTCTCCCGTGACGTATCGAATATTCGGTGAAAATTAAGCAATATAACTCAATTGTCTTGATTGGGAAAGCTTTCTCTAAATTTGGTTGAAAGGCAAAAGCAATGGGTTTGTGGTCCGCGTAAATGACGAAAGCTCTTCCCTCTAATATGTACCTAAAATGTTTTATTGCAGTGTAGATAGACAAACGGTCTCGGTCATACGCGCTGTATCTTCTTTTGTGGATCATTTAAGTAACATGAGAAGAAGCCTAATGGAAGCATCTTTCCATGTTCAATTTGATGTATGACGGCCCCAATGGCAGTATCGGAAGCATAGCATGTGAGAGAAATAGTAGCTTTATTTGAGGGATGGACAAGTTTAGTAGCATTCCAAAAAACGTTTTTTGAGGTATCTGAATGCGTTACATGAATCCTCGGTTCAAATTAGAGGTATATAGCTGTTTTTTCACTTTCTGTTAAGTAATGAGGTTACAGATTGTTGAAGTGTGGCTTAATTCGGAATGAAACGGTGATAAAAAGTAATCATTCCTAAGAACTTGAGCAAGTTGGTGGGCGACTTGAATGGAAATACATTTTGTAGGGCATTAACTTTCGTCGGAAGAGGCCTAATACCTTCAGTTGAAATTTTATAGCACAAATATTTAATTTTAGAAGTATCAAAAACACTTTTGCAATATTGATACATAAACCGTAGTCATTTAATCTTTTAAAAATTATATGTGTAAACTATGTCCATGGTGTTACTTTTCGTCTGGAGAAGCAATCAGTATGTCGTTCAAATAGCAAAATGTAAAATATAATAATGATAACGCTTTTTTCATGAATCGTTGAAAGGTTTGGGCAGCACTGAGTAACCCAAACGTTATGAAAGGGAATTCAAATAGCCCGAGAGGAGTTGTAATGGCAGTTTTTGCAATGTAGGTTTCGTGCACTGGAATTTGTTAATATGCTCAAACTAAGTGTATGGATCAAAAATGCTTTCCATGTAGAATAGAATCACAGTCAGTGATAAATGATAGTTGATAACGATATGGAAATGGTAACATTGTTAATGGATCTGTAATCTCCACATGGTCTACAGTCACCCGATTTCTTTATGGTGAGATGCAGAGGTCTGGCCAAACAACTTTTCGAAGGTCTACAAAGACTTTGCTGTAGCATGAAATCGAATTCCACTTTCTGCTGCTTTTAATTTTTCGGAGGAGAGTCTCTTAGCCTTTGTGGTGACAGGAATTCCTTTGGTTTCTATAAAATGTTCAATGTTGTGACTTTTAATTTTGCTATTGAGTGTTGGTCGTAATAGATCAGGAAATTGTTTAAGAATAGGCTTCATACTGATTTTGTACTACATTTTATGGTTCATATAGATTTTGTACTGCATAAGTGGGTTAACACGTAAGCAGAGAATACCAATAGAGGATAAGAAAGTGATGCCATCATTAATTTGCGCTTTTTACTGTAAACCAAAAAGGTGAAAATGAGACAAATAGTCAATACCAATTATTGCTTTATTGACATCTGTGATCACAAAAGGCGACTCAAATTCTCTTCTCAGTCCTAAATCTAATTTTGGCAACTGCTGTTTATAAATTTCAATTTTGGTTTCATTTTCAACGAACAGTTAAAATTTGGAAACAGATCTTTTTTCTTGTGGTAATGCAGAAATTTCTGAATCTGTATTAATTAAAAATTTTGTGGCGGTCTGTTTGTCACGAATAAAAGACGATGTAGTTCCACCCCCTTTGCTCTATGTCGTCTGCTATAGTCTATGATCTATTTTCCCTGCAGATGTGTGTCGATATTGTTTGGCCAATTGCAAAGTTTGCTAAATTTGAAAGCTTTGTCACCGAACCTCGAATGATAACAACATATGCTGTGTTCTCAGCTATTATTATTTCAGTTATTCGGTTTAGAGTATTTCTAGTTTCAGTGTCAGCGAAGATAAAAATGAATCTGTCTTAAATTGTAATGTACTTTTGGATTATCAAAATATCCGTCACTTGTGTTAACATTTCAGCTTCACTGAAGCTTACGATATAATCATATTTCGTTTGAACTGCCGTTATTCCCGAATTTCGAAATTGGGCTTCCAATTGCATAAAACATATTTTTGAATCCAGTTTCCAAAATGATGAAATTTTAATGCTAACTCTAGAGATGACAGATGTCGAAGCATCACTTTTATTTTCATCGTCGCTTGCATTTTTGCTTAATTAATGTTTGAGTCCGGTTTGTTCCCAATGAAGTGGTAGCTTAATGTAATTGCTTTTATATCTTTCTCTACCTTTTAACCATTTAAACGAATAAAAAATTAGAGAGCTTAATAACAAGAAGGAAAAGAGCAACTTTTTTATTTACTTTTTTTTAAACGTAGTTGACACTTCACAAAAGATAAATAGTTTTTAAAAACTATGAGTATCGCAACAAGTGTACTGCATATTGAAAAGAATACGTTCACTTTTTAAACGGCTTATTAATTGACGTTTAAGTTTTGCCCATAAACTTTTAACGATTAGCAACAACTGGAATGATGTGGTGTTTTCAGGCGAAAAAAAATTAATTTAAATGAGCCAGACGGATTTACTTTTTACTGGCATAATCTACATATAGAACACTACCTTTTATCAAAACACCAATTTGTAGGAGAAGCTGTCGTGGTTTGTGCTTCATTTACAACCGATAGTGAAACTAAAATTGTTTTTGTTGAAAAAAAGAATTTCGTGTTATATGAGGAGATACTAGAAAATAAAATTTCATAGAATTTTACGTAAATTAACTAAACTTAAAAGTATTTTTGTTAGGAATTTCCTTATAATATGAAGTATCCTTACATTTCATATATATATATATATATATTTCTAATCTCATGTCATATATTTTTACGACGTTATATTTTTTTCCATGGATGTAGTATGTTGCTCTTGATAATAAATTCTATTTCAGTTTTACTCACGTTGATTGCAAGCCTAAATTGGAAAATTCGGGTCTACAGGGATCCATCTAGTTCGAATAAAAATTTAAAACTGTGATAATATTCTTTAAAAAGAAAAAAATTACAGCACGTATTCCTCAATCAAAAGTTGTTTTTCTTCGTTGGATTGTAAAAAATTCTTTTTGGGCAATTTCTGTTACAGAGTGAACCAATTTATAACGTATTATTTCCATCCTTTGTGGTAGAGGTGGTTGTGGTAGTTTCTCCCATTTGAGGAGACCAATGGGCTTATCATCAATACCTAATGATTCCTGGACAGAATAAAACTTTTATGAGGGAAAACAATAAAAGCCCCAGAAATTTAATTTGTTGAATGACTTAATCCTCTTTATAAGAATACTGCATTTTGGATTATTACTGTTTCGTATGAAAGGTTTTTTTTTTTTTCCTGTTTAAAAAGAGAGGTTTCCTGTATACCTGAAATTTGTGTAACAACTGTCACTATCTTGTTTGAATTTCACTTGTTCTATGTTTGCGTTTCACTTGATAATAATTCGTATTTTAATAACTTGATGTTACTGTTATTACAAAGATTCTGATACTGTATCGATTAAGCTAGTCAGAGAAGATGTAGCACATTCAAATACTTATGTTTAATTTTTTACTAAACTCCTTCCTAGTAAAATTTTATAGTTAGTAGGTAAAAACCCTCCCAATAGTTATATTTTTTTCTATGCAGCGAAGTAAAAAAATTCGCATATTAATTTGTATAATATCTTAATATACAATTATATTTGTAGTGAAATCTTCACGAACTTAAAACAGATTATCTCAATAATAAAAAATATCACTTTTTTCTTACTTGTCACCGATTTCGAAAACAATTATTATAAATAGCATGATTTAACAAAAGAATATTTTTAACTAAATATTGATATTTGTATTTAGTAAGTTACAAGATGTTGTGTATAATGAAATACAGTTAAAACTAACGCAAGAAAGCACAACAAGCATAAGAAGAGAAAGTTGAAGCAAGAATAATCTGATTCAACACAGATTTAGATTAATCCTGATTGTCCATGGAGGAACTTGTTACACTGCACCTACATTTTATCGATGCAATTTGAAGCCAACATCCTCAAATGTGGAAAATTTGAATCGGCCAACTTAATAATATGAACTAATCTGGTAATTTTATTATCAACTGTTAATATCATTTACTGCTGTGTTAATAATTAATTGATATTCTAACCTAAAAATTGTTTAATATATTGAAATATTATAAGTCTTAAAAACTGATATGGAACAAAATAATAATCTCACGAAATTTAGAGAAACTAACAGAATTATGGGATATTTAAGAAGTATTTTATTTTTAATTGTATATATATATATATATATATATATATATAAATGTAGGATTTGTTTGCCTACTAAACACCAGATGGAAACACATCACCGACTATGTGCCGGCAACCTTTTTGCCATGTAGTAGCAGTATTGGACCTTGAACTCTGGCCCTGGAAGAAGGGAAAAAACCCCGTAGTTTGACGCGAGAGGAGAAAGCTAACGGACAAGGGGGACGCTGCGTCAAGCAGCGGTAGAAAATGGTTGTGAATGTATCCATACTTTCTGTAAATATTGATGTAAATATATGTTATTGAGAGAAAACCAACGCTTCTTTATGTCGCTTTGAAATACACCCCTAGATTGCCTCCCTCTGTGGTTAAAAATTGCTAGACTGAGAGAAGTCTACAAGATTGTGGGCTCGGCCGGGATGAATCTATTGGAAGCGGCTGAAGTCTACATAAATGTGCTCAGCATTGCTATAGATCAAGAAAAATGCCTACTCCTCAAATAAACAGCGCCATTAAGCGCATCTAAAAACGGACTTTTCAATAAAAATTTTTAATCTCATGTCAAAATTTTCAGCATATAACGTTATTTAACAAATTATTCATAAATAATTTTCAGCAAATATTATTGCATTATTTTAATAATTTTGATAAATATATTGCCTGAAACAGTAATTCATGTAAAAATATGTAAGCGGAATATAAAAGTTGTTTTATCTTGATTACTCAGTTGAACTCGTACTTAGCGATAGGCTGCTTGCAGATCAATTGTTGACATGAAAGAAGTAGATTTAGCCTCATTTAACAGATCATACATTCATGATAGTGGGTAGGAATCTGAAACAGTGTCAGCTTTCTGTAAACTATACATAAACGACATATGAACGTTTGGTTTCGGTATGAGAACCATTGAAGAAGCAGCATAAGGAGACTCATATTCTAATAACTTTTTCTCCGAAAAGCTTGTCTATTTATTGTCTTAAGAATTCTATTGCAGGATTCATCCTGTTGGGTGACACAACTACAGATAGATGATCACTAATACTAATCTTATGTTCAATGAAAAGAGTTGGTTCTTCCCGGTGGAAGAAACATTTTTCGTATTTGTTATTGTATTTGTGTTGTTGTTTAGCAAAGGCATGTTCCTTCATTTTCACAAAGTTCACATGGATGCGATTCAATTTTCACTACCAAACGAGCATTCATTTTGGGTTGTGATTTTATGAAATTGAATTTTATTCGAGGGAAAGAAATATAAAAGAAATGGTATATTCAAAGAAATACAGGTCAATTTAAGACGATCCCTGCTGCTCTTAGAAAATTTGTACCATAAAATGTACGATTTCTTTTAGAATTTTTTAGCAAGATCATTTCTGTTGCAATAACCTTTAATTGAACGTCAATGTTTTCAATTATAGTGAACATCTTATCTTTCTTTTCATCCATCTGCATTAAAGTGTCATGTCAATAGTCTGGTCTCTTGGTGTCATTTTGATTTCTCTTTTTGCCTTGTTGAAATGTCTTTTATTGGAAAGTTGGGTCTTCGTGTTTATCTTTGTTAGGACAAATAGTTAATGGATAAAACTTATTGAAATCTACTTGTAGCTTTTCTTTCAAAAGTTGTCGTAAGCGTCTAGCTTTTGAAGTCTTTAGGGTGGCCCATGATCAAAAATGGTCTTTCATTTCTGGTGGGACTCGTTTTTCATTTAGTTCGACAATCATGGAATTTTTATTCCATGAAAGTCTTGAATTTTTTTAATTCCACTAACCAGCAATAAAGTAGCTTCTGAGCTTAAAAAATCATTTTTCCAAGAGTTGCCAGTTATTTTTCTGTGATTGGCAGAAAGGTGAAGACATTTTTCAGCATTCAGCCGGAACCTTTGCAGCAACATTTCTTTTAGTGTACAAATTTGAAACATTTTTCAGCTTCTATTGCAGTGAGTTGAATAATATCACTCTATAGTGCTCCAAGAAGATATGTAACATATAACTTGGTAGTTTTTTTCTACTTTTAAAATAGTGGGTTGCCTTTAAAATAAAATAAAAATTATGACACGTCTTTTCCATTAGATTAAACTTGGATATCAATTTTTTAACATTAATGTTTGCTACGGATCTATTATCTATCGGTTGTAAAAAAGTTTTTTTGAGCTTCGACTTGCAAACGAAGGTTATCCAACTCGAATGAATTTTTTTGTTGTTCCTATTCTTTGGATAATCTCTCTTCAATTATGGTTCTTAGGTAATTTCGAGAAAACCTTCAATTTTTATCGAGAATCCTTTGATATCGACGATTCTTGAGCCATGGGGAAAGTGAATGCCCATCTCTTGTGCTAAGAGGATGAGGCTACATTTTCTCTCTTTGCCAAGAAAAGTCATTGTAAATGTCAATATAATGTTGGACAAGTTTATGTTTTGGAACTTTGAATTGGTAAAAGCTAACTGAATTACTTTTATAAATTATGAAGTTCATTTGACATATGATATAATTACTTAAGACAATGGATTTGCAAATAATTTAATATAAAATTTTCTAACGCATAGTACAGTTATTTATATGAATACTTGTGAAATATAATTTAATGTAAAACAGATTTAGATTCTTTAGTTTTTTAATAGTCCTGTATAAACACTTAAATTAATGATCATGAAATATTACCAACAACAAATAACAATTATGTAAAAAAACAAAAGTAATTAGAATATTTTTAAATCAAAGACGTAAGTAATATGATATGAAATTTTTACATAAATATTTGACTATCTTTAGATCAGAATTAAAATTAAATTGACAAATGATTTTCGGATACAATTTCAATTCTGCTGTTATATTTTTAAAAACTTTTAAAATATAAATATAACAAACACATAAAATTTGTATTACAAAAACAGCAAAGAAAAAAAATATCTGTTCTAAAAAATTTTTACTTTTAAATATGAATATACAAAAGAAAAAAAAGAACTGCAATTCAATAGTTCACAACTTAAAATAAAAGAAATTCATTGAGAATTGCGAAGCAAGCAAAATCTATCCAATTCAGTTTGTTTTGACATTTTGTTTCAGAATGCAATCTGATCTAACAGACTTAATGACTTAAAAATAACAGATTAAAACATAGTATTAATATTTTTTAAAATCAAACAGAAATACAAATAAGAGATAGAGTGAACTACTCCACATTTGCATATTGTAGGCAGAAAACACGGAAAACTCCCACCATGTTGTCTGACTAACGAGGTAAGATCCTGAACATCCCAAACGCCGTCGAGTCTCCTCATTGTCTGAAACAGTGTCTACTTCAAAGCTGCCAGCGGATTGAACTTCCGCCCTAATTCTCCTAGTGGCGCACGTTGCTACCGAGCCACGAGTCGGACCGAGTAGGTGTTTATAATACTTAAATAAGAAAACTCTGATTAACTGAATTCTCAACTATTTGTTGAAGAGATTGCGCCGAAAATGAGGCGATGAGAATTAAAATCATTAAGAATAATGTAAGTAGATGGAAATTGATGATATATTGCATCCAGCTAATCAGTGGTAAAATGGCCCTTGGGAGAAAAGATATTGACTATTGTATAAGATTTATGCGGAATATGAAAACGGATGGCCTGTATTTCATTTTCTGAGTGGGGAAGATTAATAAGATTAGTGTATTGCAAGGGATATTTGAATGGACAGCTATTAAAAGTCGTGCTCATTGATCTGTTCAATAGATTAATTTCTTTTCGAGGTAAGTTGAATTGATCCAGGAAATTGAGAAAAGTTTTTTGTAGCACGGAAGTTTGAATTGATGAAAAAATTTGAAGTAAAAGGTTTTTTTTTTTAGCTTATACTGCAATCATCCTTTGTAAAAGGTTTGATGCTAGATAGATCATGAAAAAAAAAGAGAAAATTTTAGAAATCAAAGATAAGAGATTAAATTTCTTGTTTAGCATTCTTTAACTGATTTTTAAGCTGCATAAGAGAACGTTGGTTGGAGTATCATGTTCTGCTAAGCTTGCTATTGTGTTGTCTAAATTTTGCAGTACTTCGAAGCCCATTTTCCTGCCTTTAATTTAAAAAATTCTTAATCTCTAAAATTCTATTAATTCTAATCTAAATCTCTTCTAAAATTAAGAGGAGTTATTAGTGGTGTGCTGATGGGAAGAGATAGCTTCCGCGTCACTTGTTTAAGTGATGTAAAGGATGCCGTAATGTTTTCTGTCAGAATTTTAACAATTTCATGAAAAAAATGAAGCCGGTATGTGACGAATTTTTTTTATCATTACTTGAGTTTCTAGGGTTTGCCGTTTTATACTTTGAGTGAGTTTATCTTTTGTAATATAAGTAGAACTTACAATATGAGTAGTTTTGAGTTTAGAGGAAAATGAATCCTCTTTTGGAGTACGATAAAATTCTGGCTCTGTGCTTCTATAAAAGGAAGACAGTTAAGATTATGATTTTTAAAAATTGTTCTTTAGCTTTGCGTTTAGTATATGTACTACACTCATGTCCATAAATTAAGGATAATTCAGAATCACACAGAAATTGAACTCTAAAATAAAAATTTCACCTGTAGAATTATCACACACATCTTGAAGAAGAATATGCAAATTACAGGAAACCACCAGATGGCGCGGATAGTACATCACAATGACGAGAGTGTAAGAGAGGGGTATATAAGGAATGGTGGCAAAGAAGTAAAATTGTTCTCAAGTGCCCATTGTTCTCAAGTTATTGCCTTCCAGTGCAATAACCGCATAGTTATGGCACAAAGGAAGCATTTGGATGATTTTTTACGCGGTAGAATTATCGGACGACTGGAATGAGGACGTACCCAGCTGGAAGTATCCGAGGAACTTGAATCGCCCAGAGTGTCATCTCCAGGCTTTGGCAACGATTCCAAGAGGATGGTAATGTGAGTAGATGTTACAGGTCAGGTCGCCCCCGAGTTACAACGCCGAATGAGGACCGGTATTTAACAGTTACTGCCAAAAGAAACAGACGGAGCACAGCATCAGACCTGTCTCGTCAGCTCTCTTCAGCTACCGGTACGACAGTTTCAAGGCAGACCGTGTACAGACGCTTAGGGCACATTGGTCTATATGCTCGTAGGCCTGTCAGAAGTGTTCCACTTACCGCAACTCACTGTCGCCTGCGATTAACCTGGAGTAGAGAGCATGCATTGTGGACACCGCAACAGTGGTCTTGTGTGATGTTTTCCGACGAGTCCAGGTTTATTTTGCAGTCTGATTCTCGCCGGACTTTCATATGGAGAGCGCCAGGTACCCGTTACCACCAAGAGAACACCATTGAACGACACCGTTACGGTGGTGCAGGATGGTTCGTTTGGGGAGGAATTATTCTTGGTTCCAGAAGTGACCTGCATGTTCAGTGTGTAACGATGACAGGCCACATCTATCGGGATGTCATTCTCGAACATGTACGTTTGTTTCGGGGTGCCATGGGAGCTGAATTTCGGTTTATGGATGACAACGCCCGTCCTCATCGTGCAAACATTGTAGACGAATGCCTTCAATTGAGGATATCACCCGTATGGATTGGCCAGCATACTCACCGGACTTGAATCCAATAGAGCATGTGTAGGGATATGCTTGGCCGACGAATTGCAGCCCGTCAACCCCCTCCCACCTGTCAACCGGAACTTGGGGGGGCATTGCTTGATGAGTGGTGCAATATTCCCCAAGATCAGATTGATAATTTGATACTCAGCATGCCTAAGCGCTGTAAGGCCTGTATTGCATCGTCCGGGAGACATACTCCATATTAACCATCATACTAACCATGTTATATTGTTTTTTGTAAATAGGTTCTTTTTTGAAATTCGCTCCAGGGAGTAAAAATCGTAATTTTTATTAATTATGTCAAACATATAGCATCTTTTTTGCTCTTTACCTTTTGTTTAATAAATAGACTTTACAAATAAGTCAAATTTGTTTTGCTTGTGTCTCTTTCTTTGCCTGAACTTCATTATCCTTAATTTATGGACATGAGTGTATTCTGTGATCCATATTGCAGTTAGTACATTTTGGAACTTTGACGAGCATGAGACCATTCTGTGTTGCAAAGCTGCAGAACTCACAAGCAACGGTACTTTTACAAGCTTCGGTTGGGTTTGTAAATGAAAATCAATAGCGACACTGACGGGGTCTACCAAAAATAAAGATACTTTTGTCGCTCAATCCAATGTCGTACATGCATCGGTAAAATTGTTAACAAAATTGAGACTAAAACTGGTGAGAAGAGATTAAATTTATTTGGTTTTTCAGAAAATTTGCTCAATTCGGTGACTGAAATTATTGTCTTCTTCTAGTTTTCTTGCGAGTTCCGCTAATCATTTATCCATAAAGATGTCATGAAGCAATAATCGAGTAATTATTTGTTCAAGATAAAGAGATGCTGAAATAAAAATACCCATAATCTTTATATTTGCCAGATCTTTAGCAGTTTCAAAATGATCAGTGGAAATGATTAATTTACTCTGTCGTGTGATACACATATGATTTTTGCATTTTAAAGTAATGATCTTGACAATATGTTACCTTTCAAGTCTTAAAGTTAAGATTTAAATTGATTTGATCTTGTTGTCTTTCAAGTCTTTAGGATGCGTTTTCGGAATCATGCCATTTTGAACCTCGAGTACTATAGTGAAATCGAGCGCCTTGTTGGATTGCGATCTGTAAATTTGAGAATTTCACGGTGAATTTAGAAATTAATACCTGCATCTGAAAAGAATTTCATTAAATTCGAATTTAAATTGGTATCTTTCATATAAAATGCGAAATACACATCCACTCAATGTACAAGTCTTCCTAAATTTGCATGGATAAATAGACAAAAACTAATAAGTTGAAATAAAAATTGAAATTGCTAGAAATATATAAATATAGGTGACTTAGCTAAAAAGAATGTAATACAAAGACGCGATCTTTCAAAATATTCTTCCCTTATTCTGCTTCGATTCATTTCAGTCGTAAAACTATTGTTTTCGGCTTAACTGCTTTAATATCACTATCAAAAATTTTTCAAATGAAGGTATAATCAAAACTTTTTTATCAGCACTAAAAAAAATCTAAGATGTACTAATATTTTCATAGCATCCTTCATGAGTGAAATCGAAAGCTTTAAATCTATAAACGAATCATCGGATTAAATCCAAGTTCAGTGTTAGGAAATCAGATGAGAATGTGAAGATCGCGAAAGGTGATTCATTCACTGAGAAACTGGTGTGAAAGATGGAATTGTGGGGTTTTTTAAGGGGAATTTTTTTTTTAATTGGATTACATTGCACTCAATTAACATTCTTAAAACAACATACATGTTACGATATATAAAACAGACTTCATATGTTACAATTTTGGCAACTGCTGCCTAAAAATTCATAATAATTTTTCATTGATACTTACCAAACTGAGGATTATTATGGTGAAAATATATTTTTAAAATTTGTGTTTTAATTTATTTTTAATAATCTAGAAAAATAGCATACAATTTTCAGATATCGAAACACTTTATAAGGTGAATATAGGAATTTATATTTAAACTAGGAAACATTTTGCAAGAAAATTTTGACAATTAGTTTTGCAAGGCTAAATGTGCAAGCTGAAATGTTCCTTTCCACTACCTTACTTACAACCGTTCGTTTATTACCTAATCTATATATATTTTATACTATATATCTAGATCCAGAAAAACTTAATTTTTTTAATTATATATTAAATATACTTAACTTATTTTGCAAAATAAAAAAATAACTATCTTTGATATAACCATGGTAGTTTAATTACTTATTTAATTAATGCTGTAGTTTTCCCCTGATTTAAAATTTAATTAAATTTTTAATATTTTATTACTTAGTAATTGTTATACACAAACACACATATATGACTCTATCTTAGACTATTTTTTTCACTGATTAATATTTAAAAATTTTGTTTTTCAATATTTAGACAAATATATTTTATGATGAATAAAATAGAACACCAGAATCTAGTACGTACAATTCAGGGAGTCCATGATAAATTAAGGAAGTCTTTGCACATGTGTATGTATTGATTTGCTTTTCATATGTATAGTGATAAAAATATTGTCTTTTTGTTATTTAAATGTACTTAAATTAATTTAAACAATTATTTATTTTCATTACATTGTTAATAACTAAAATTACATCATTTATTCAAGTATTAATGTATTAAAATTTTGTGCATTTCTCATTTTTTTTTTCCCTGCTCTCAAATGTGTTATTACTTTTCTCATTGCATAACTGAAGTTTTTTAAAAATATTAGATTAAATTTTGCTTCTAAGTATTCTTTTATGCTTAGTTATTCTTTCCTTCCCCATTTTATTAAATGGAAACATATCTTTCTTTTCCACGTCATTGATTTATCATTTTCATGACATATTTCATGACTTCCTGCTGTTGTCAAAATTGAAATCCTCTATTTTAATATTATATCTTATTCTTTGTTGTATCTATATTATACTGAGCTATTGCCATACTATTGCTTTTAATTGATGTAGCTGCTTTTGATTTTTTTTTATCTATATTCATTTCTTAAGCTTCATTTAACTAATCAACTTCAAAGAGTTAAAAGTAATAATTTAAATAAATATGAACTGTCAAAAATTTTAAATTTTTTAACATACAAGAATTTAAATGGAGCAATTGTAAATGTAATTTAAATTAATTTTTTAATGTATTGTAATTTGTAATAATAATTCAGATATATGCAATGAATAATATATCAGGATGTATAAAATGTAAAATTGCGTAGCCTTAGAATCTGTCAAAATTATTGGTGTAACTTTTGTGCCTGTATGAAAAAAAAAAATCACATTAAATTTATTTTTATTATATATATTTCCAAATTATGAGGAATTTATATTTAAAAAAAAGAAATATGATACTATTGAATTCTTATTTTTATATGTTTGAAGGTTTTTACTTAAATTTTTCTGTGTTATTATTGACACAATCTATTTAATGTATATGAAATAAATGTAAAATGCTTGTCTTTATCATTATAATTTAAGCAACTTTCTGTATGTTTTAATAAAAAAAAAAAAAATAATTTTCAATTTTTTTTTTTTTTATTATTTAAATTAACCAATGAGGAAACAAACATTGGGTTCTTTTTGTCATCTAAACATAACTATGAAAATTTTATTAATTAAAAAGATAGTTAAAAGATAAATAGATAGCAGCAAATATAAAAATAGCAGCAATTTCTCAGAATGTGCATAAAATATACCATTATTGTAATATAAATATTAGTTTATGAAGAACTAATTTCTGATATCTTGATAAATGCCCAAAACAATTTTACTAGAAGACCAAAGAATAGGAGGATATTCTTGTTGGAGAAATTAGAAAAAAAGTTTAAGTGCTGTTATTTATTGCCTATAATCTGCAGTGTCGTTTAATTCACAGGGCACATTTTCAATGCAAAAATAAAAAGATCTGTAGGTGATTTGCACTTGCTGTTTGATGTACTATATTTTAAAAATGTAATTCTAAAGCACACATTTATTCATTAAATTTTGTTATGAAACAAATAGTAATATGAATTACTGTCTTTTGATTGTGGTAAGTACTTTATAATTTATATTTAGTGAAATAAATTGTATTTAAAGGTCTTGACTACTGTATCACAATTGTAAACAGAAGCCTTTTTTCAAATTAATGTTAGTTCAAATTAAACTTCCCTTTATGAAATTAGTATTTTATCTCTCTTTATTTAAGTTAAATTTTTATAGTCTTGTTAATGCTCAGTAAAAATGTCATAATTTTTTTTTTTTTAACATTGAAGGTGCACAAGTCTGTACCCATCCAACCACATATGCAAATGCATACAACATTTTTTTTTTATGTGAAATATTGTATATTTTTATTAATTACATATTAATAATTAATCAACCAATATTAATTCATATATGGTATCTGTAAATAATTTATTGTTTATTGTAATTTTCATTTAGCTCAGGATACAGATGAAGTATGGCAGGAACATATTAAGGAAGAAGAGTTGAGAAAAAAATATTCCTCTGCTATGCTAAAATTGGCTACTGAAATCTGGGTTGAAAAAGAATGCCGTATTAAATGGAGTTACAAGACTTGCATGTAGGTTTATGTTTATGAAGCTAAACTTCTTTCATGCGATTTTATCAAGTTATTTAGCATAATTTTATATTAATGGTATAATTATTAGTTTTGTTGTTTTTAACTGTAAAGAATTGTTACATAACAATAACATATTTGATAACAAGCTGTTTGTCTCTTTCTTTTTTTAATATTTGTTGATCGATTGTTCTTAATTTAATACTTAGTCATCAAAACTTTTATTATAAATTCTTGCTATATTTTTTTCTTATATACACATATTTCTTTTTATATGTGTAGATTTTTTTTATGCACTAAGATCTTTTTTATATTTTCCCAATAATTTATGGGAAATCATTCATTTTTTCCCTTTTACTCACAGTTTATGTTCATTAGAACATTTGAGTAAATATTATGTATACATAAAATATGCCTGTTTGATTTTTCCAAAGTTGTATTGTAATATATACTTTTTAGTATATATTTTTAGTATATATTGTAATATATACTAAAAAGTATGTATTACAATAAAACTTTGGCCAGAAGTATGAAGCACCCTTTAAAAATGCATGTATTTCAGAAACATTTTTAAATGAAATAAATTTTATATTCTTCTGAAATCATAATTGACAATTAGAAATTTAGAGAGCATTTGAATTCACGTATTTCTAAGCTTGGAGAGTGTTTTGACGATGGTTATTTTATTTTTTCAATTTTTATTTGTATATCCTCTCTTACCATTTGAAAATACTTTTATTACAATAAAATATTAAAAATGAAATGGTTTAATACTTTTTGTTTAATTTCTTTGAGATTCTTTGTTCCATTGAGTATTTTTTTTTTTTCCATTCAAGCATAACTTTACAAAAGTGAAAACAATGCTTTCATAAACAACTTTTATATTTTTACGACTTTTGAATGAAATAATTTCTAGAAATAACTTATTTGTTACAAGAATAAATTAAATATATGAGTAACGAGATTCAAACTTTTCATCTGCTGTAATTTGCAAAAGCTTAAATTTAAAAAAAAATAATAATACACACAATACTGTTTATTTTTAAAAACATTTCACTGAGTGAATTATCACATTGTTTTAAGTTACTTTATAGTTAAAAAATGTGATTTATTGCCAATTAACATTTAAATTTATGACTAATGCTTATAGTTTATATTTTAAAAATAGAAAATAGTGTGCTTTTTATTTAGACTACTTTGAAATTTTAATAATGCTGTGGCTAAAAAAAAAAAAAAAAAAAAAAGATAATCAAAATATTAATTATAAAAATATTTCACAGATCAAGTTAAAATTGTTTCAATATGTTAAGTTAAACATACTGTTGATCTTACTTCCATCTTGAATTGTTCCGAGCACCCCAAGTGGCTATCTAATTTCTAACACCTAGATAATGGAAATTGGTCACAAGAACGGTGTTGAGAAAAGGTTGAGAGGAGGATAGTCGATATTCAGTTGTACATAATTAACTTTAAATTAAAAATTGTAAAAGGTGCATAATTGTTGCTATGTTTTGTTACCTTCAATAAACAAACCATCATTATTAAGGATATGACAAATTAGCATCCTGTAGGATATATGAAGAGGAAAAAAAAAAAAAATCGTTTCTGTGTCATGAATGCTGTGGAAGAATTTCCCTTGAAAAGGTTCTCTGGTGTAAGTTTGCAGTGTTGTGTTACTGGGTGAAAGCTTTGTTAGGTGTAGGCAAGTGTTACTGTTGAATTTTTTTTCTGTGTGAACCATTTGCTTATGAAAGTTAAAAGTAAATAGGGGGTAATCCTATATGGATAATTTTTTTTATTATTGTTTATTAACTAATGCGGAGGAATGTCTAATTTGTAGCCTTTGCCTAAAATTAGTTCATTTTGGTTACAGGAGAAAATTATTATTTAGTAATTGCAATTGTGTAATAATATATATTACCTAAATCATATGAAATAATTTTGATATTGTGTGTGGTAAATTATGTCTCTTAATGAAAAATGAAAACATTTATATGTATAATTTTGAATTTATAATTAGAGCTAATTTAGAGAAACTTTTATTGTTTGATAAAATGTCCAGTCTTGGGTTTGAATTTGTGTATATGCATGAATTTAGAAAATTACGTTAATGTTCTACTTTGTTTAGTGGAATATAATTGAAGAATATTAGTTTAAAAGTACATGATGTTAACAGCTTAAACTGTAAAGTGAGTTTTGAAAGTAAACTGAAAGTATTTTAGCAATATGGATTTGTTTCTATATTATTAGATAAATATCAATTGCTTTTTTATAATTATATGATTTTTAATGTATATATTGTTCTTTTGAAAGCAAAATTGATAGGGAAGTATTTTTATCAAAATTTAAATATCTGTTAGAATTATACTAGTTGTTATTGATATTACTGTTACTTAGTTAAAAAGATAAGTTTTTCACTTTTAGCCAGATTTTAAAAAAGGATCTAGTGATGTTAGCTACTGAATAGCTAAAATAGTCGATTTAATAAAGCTCATTACAAATTTAATCATTTCCAGAATTTGAAGAAGTTTTTAAAGAATTAATTGTAGCTATTGAAAGTGCTAGACTAGAGAGTGGAAAGAGAAGCAGAGCGAGGGAAAATTAGAACAAGAGGAGAAACAACAATCGCGAGAGCATTAAATGAAATTGCATGAATTAGGATTAAAAAGCTAAAGAAATTTTTGTCTCTTGAGCAATACGGTAGCCCAAGTTAATAAAACAGAGCTAAATGATTCTGAGAGAGAAGGCCTGAATGAAGTCAGGACTAAAATTAGTATTACTAGCGTTGATTGGGAAATTTCGATAGTTTAAACTAATGGTAAACTCCTTCGGATTTATTTAGGGAGTGGGAAGTCACGAGTTTCAAAGAATCATCGATAGTGGTGCGGTACTGCGAAAGTCAGGATACCGGAATAATTGTTAAAATAAAGTAGTGGAAATATTTTGAGATCTACGATTGAACCTCCCATATGCGTTGAGCTTGCTAATATTCTACTTAGCCTTTGAACTGATAAAGATGTTAAGCATTTGATTTAGGGACGTGCGGCTATAGTAGAGAAATTACATGAAGATGATTTGCTAACTCCCGAGGTTCTCCAGTTAATGGAAGAAATATTTGAGAGAGGAAAGGATCAAGTCTGTCAAAAAGAAGTCAGAAAATCTGGCATTGATTCAGGAACATTTAGGAACTCTGATGAGTTAGAGAATGCGGAACTAGAAGTATTCACTGCTCTGGTAGAAGCAGATATAACAAAATAAGAAGTTAATGAGACTGGAAAAAGAAAAGGTCTTTATTATTATAAGTAAGAGAAGTTGGAGAAGCGGTGATAGATCACCTCCCATAACCAAGAAAGCATATGAAAAGCGATTTTGAGCTATTTTATTTTTGGGGACACAAACAAATTGACGTAGAGAGGCCTCTTTACAGCGATTATGCCATGTGATATGGCTCATCAATTTACCGAGTCCCACAGGGATAAATTAGAACCTCTTCGTTCTTGTTAATTTGTTTTCAAAGATGGGCATAGCATGATTGTCACACGTCTGCTTCCTGGTAAGCACAGGGTTTGTTGGTGGATGAAGTGTATTTCAGTATTTAAGAAGAAAGAAGAAAAAAAAAAAAAAAAAAAAAAAACATAGTTATCGTTTTCTGAAAGAATTATAATTCTTAAAAAGAATTTAATGTATTTTTAATAATTATAAAATAAATAGTGTTATATTTATGATAATTTATTGTAAATTTTATTTAATTGTAATATATTCACTTTTAAAAGGAAATACTCTTAAGTTGGGTTTAGTATTTCACAGACCATGTTTGCCTTACGTAATAATAGAAAAATAAAAAATGGAAATAATTAAATAATTTTTGCAGAGATTACTTTTATCATGGTGGTTTAGAAAGATATCTATTGAGACAGAAGAAAATAAAAGGACTTCAGAAGATGAATTGTATAATTGAGTAATGAAACTTTATTTTTCTGATATCGATGACATTGCATTTGATTTCATTTACTATGAAATTTATTATTATTTTATAAAATACTAGAAAGTATATAATTATAACTTAAATAATAAATCTTAAGACAAAAGTAAATTCATAATAAAAATAGATATTTTGTTTTTACATTTTACAATTTTACTGAAAATAGATTTTTAGCACTTTGAACTACACTCATGTCCATAAATTAAGGATAATGAAGTTCAGGCAAAGAAAAGAGACAGAAGCAAAAACAAATTTGACTTATTTGTAAAGTCTATTTATTAAACAAAAGGTAAAAGAGCAAAAAAGATGCAATTTTTATTAATTATGTCAAACATATAGCAATTTTTACTCCTGGAGCAAATTTCAAAAAAGAACCTATTTACAAAAAAACAGTATAACATGGTTAGTATGATGGTTAATATGGAGTATGTCACCCGGACGATGCAATACAGGCCTTACAACGCCTAGGCATGCTGAGTATCAAATTATCAATCTGATCTTGCGGAATATTACACCACTCATCAAGCAATGCCCTCCGAAGTTTCGGTTGACAGGTGGGAGGGGGGTTGACGGGCTGCAATTCGTCGGCCAAGCATATCCCACACGTGCTCTATTGGATTCAAGTCCGGTGAGTATGCTGGCCATTCCATACGGGTGATATCCTCCAATTGAAGGCATTCGTCTACAATGTTTGCACGGTGAGGACGGGCGTTGTCATCCATAAACAGAAATTCAGCACCCATGGCGCCCCGAAACAAGCTTACATGTTGTTCCAGAATGATATCCCGATAGATGTGGCCTGTCATCGTTACGCTCTGAACATGCAGGTCAGTTCTGGAACCAAGAATAATTCCTCCCCAAACGAGCCATCCTGCACCACCGTAACGGTGTCGTTCAATGGTGGTAGCGGGTACCTGGCGCTCTCCATATGAAAGTCCGGCGAGAATCAGACTGCAAACTAAACCTGGACTCGTCGGAAAACATCGCACCAGACCACTGTTGCGGTGTCCACAATGCATGCTCTCTACTCCAGGTTAATCGCAGGCGACAGTGAGTTGCGGTGAGGGGAAAACATCTGACAGGCGTACGAGCATATAGACCAATGTGCCCTAAGCGTCTGTACACGGTCTGCCTTGAAACTGTCGTACCGGTAGCTGACGAGACAGGTCTGATGCTGTGCTCCGTCTGTTTCTCTTGGCAGTAACTGCTAAATACCGGTCCTCATTCGGCGTTGTAACTCGGGGGCGACCTGTGCTGTAACATCTACTCACATTACCATCATCTTGGAATCGTTGCCAAAGTCTGGAGATGGCTCTCTGGGCGATTCCAAGTTCCTCGATACTTCCAGCTGGGTACGTCCACATTCCAGTCGTCCGATAATTCTACCACGTAAAAAATCATCCAAATGCTTCATTTGGGCCATAACTATGCGGTTATTGCACTGAAAGGCTTTTAAGCGCTTGTGAACAATTTTACTTCGTCACCATTCTTTATATACCCCTCTCTTACACTCTCGTCATTGTGACGTACTATCCGCGCCATCTGGTGGTTTCCTGTAATTTGCATATTCTTCTTCAATATGTGTGTGATAATTCTACAGGTGAAATTTTTATTTTAGAGTTCAATTTCTGTGTGATTCTGAATTATCCTTAATTTATGGACATGAATGTAATTTTAAATAAATTAACGAACAAATGTAATTTAAAAATATCTTCTTAAATATTCCTTAAATAATTACATTACAATAAAATAATTATAATTTTCAATGTTTTTCTGATTATGTAATAATATCGATTTTTTGTGCAAGTTGTTTTAGTTTAACAAAATTCTACCTCATTTTTTTTTGCTGCAAAAAAAAATAAATAAATAAAAAAAAAATATTATATATTTTTAAAATTATTTATGTGTTTCTGTGAAAAATTTCGTTGTTATTTAGTTTCTCGTGTACATATATTTTTTTTAGGGATGAAGAAGATGAAATTAAAAGTATCTATCTAGATTACAAAGAAAAGCTTAAACTGTTAGATATTGGTAGTTGTTATAATCCATTTTCAAAGTTTCCAGAATTTTCTTGTACAGCCATTGATTTGACCCCTGCAACAGAGGTAATATTATATTATTTGCGATCTACATGACATATAATCATTACTTATGTCTTTAAATAGAATCTATAAAACAATTTCATTCTCTATAAAAATAATTTCATTATCTATAAAATAAATTCATTTTTCATATTTTCATAATTGCAATTATGTGTAAATTAAAAATATAAAGACTTATTTAATATGCTAGTGTATTGATATTTTCTACAAAGCTTATGTTATACATTATGGGGCCTGATGGCCGAGTGGCTAGCGCTCGGTACCACAGGTATCGGGTTCAAATCTCGGCGTTGCCATGGGTGTTTGTAGTGGTTCCGAATCCACTTTAAACCGTAGGTCCCGGTCCGAATAGGATCGTAGAGCGTTGCGGGGCATTGTTACTTCGCGTCCGTGGCTTATCTTCAAGTTACACGCGCCCCCTGGGTAGTGCAAAGTGAGTAACGTCGGTGCAGCCCTTATGGTATAAAAGATCACGGTCTATTTACCAGCTGCATTAGAAAAAAAAATGGTATACATTATACACTGAAGTGACAAAAGTCATGGGATACCTCTTAATATCGTGTCGGCCCTCCTTTCGCCCGGCGAAGTGCAGCAACTCGACGTGGCATGGACTCACAAGTCGTTGGAAGTCTTCTGCAGGAATATTGAGCCATGCTGTCTCGATAGACGTCCATAATTGTGAAAGCGTTGATGGTGCAGGATTTTGGGCACGAACAGACCTCTCGATGATGTCCCATAAATGCTCGATGGTATTCATGTCGGGCGATCTAGGTGGCCAGATCATTCGTTGGAATTGTCCAGAATGTTCTTCAAACCAATCGCGAACAGTTGTGACCCGGTGACATGGCGCATTGTCATCCATAAAAATCCCATCGTTGTTTGGGTACATGAAGTCCATGAATGGCTGCAAGTGATCTCCAAGTAGCTGAACATAAGCATTTCCAGTCAATGTTCGGTCCAGTCGCACCAGAGGACCAAGTCCATTCCATGAAAAACAGCGCACACTATTACGGAGCCACCCCCAGCTTGAACAGTGCCTTGCTGACAGTTTGGGTCCATGGCTTCGTGGGGTCTGCGCCACACTCGAACCCTAGCATCAGCTCTTACCAACTGAAATCGTGACTCATCGAACCAGGCCACGGTTTTTCATTCATCTAGGGACCAACCGATATGCTCACGTGCCCACGAGAGTCGCTGCAAGCGATGTCGTTCTGTCAGTAAAGGCACTCGAGTCGGTCTTCTGCTGGAAGAGCCCAAGAAAGCCAAATTTCTCCGCACAGTTCTAACAGACAAGTCCCTTGTACGTCCCACATTGATTTCTGCTGTTATTTGACGCAGTGTTGCTTGTCTGTTAGAATTTACGACTCTTTGCAGACGTCGCCGGTCTCGGTCGTTAAGTGCAGGTGGTCGTCCACTGCGCTGTCCGTGGTGGGATGTTATGCATGAAATTTCATACTCTCGGCACACTCTTGACACAGTGGATCTGGGAATGTTGAATTCCCTAACGATTTCCGAAATGGCATGACCCATGCGTCTAGCTCCAACTAACATTCCGCGTTCAAAGTCTGTTAATTCCCGTCGTGCGGTCATCATCACGTCAAAACCTCTTCACATGAATAACTTGAACAGAAATGAAAGCTCTGCGAAAGCACTGCGCATTTATACCTGTTCTACGCGATGCTACTGCCATCTGAAAATTTGCATATTGCTATCCCATGACTTTTGTCACTTCAGTGTATAAAGTTTTACAGTTAAAAATAACAATTTTGCGTAGATTATATTTTTATTTAAGAGTATTATTTTATTTATTATTTAAGAGTAGATTATATTTTTAAATCATTAAAAAAAAAGCCTAATAACTGAATAATATAGTTTAATATGGCAGTATGCTTATTATTTTGCCATAATATTAAATAAATAATGGATTTTTTTCTAGGATGTCTTACAATGTGACTTCCTTCAATTAGATATACAAAAGAACTCGGATGTAGAAGCCAACAATCATTCTAATTTAATCTTATATGAAGAAAGTTTTGATATAGTTGTGATGTCATTGGTTCTTGAGTATTTGCCTGCTTCTGAACAACGAACAATATTTTGTTTCAAAGCCTGGCAGTTATTAAAGCAAAATGGCTTATGTGTAGTTATCACCCCTGATTCCAAGAGCATGCATTCCAATGCACCCATGATAAAGAGCTGGAAGTTAGCTTTAGAAAAAATTGGTTTTAAGCGAGTGAAATACGATAAGCTGACTCATTTGCATTGCATGGCATTTTCTAAAGTATGCAAATTTTCTGAAGTTAACATAGCGAACTGCAAGTTATTATCAGATTTATTGTATATACCACAAGATTTTAAAAGTTATTCTGATGTTTCTTCATCTGTTGATAGAAATGAAGAAGAAAATAAAAATGTATGTATGCAATTTTCAGAGCTTCCAAATGAAGATTTGTTCTGATAATTTGGTTACGAAAATTTTTAAATGTAAATAAATTATTTTGTGAAAGATTGTGATAGTCTTTTTTTTTTTTCTTTTTAGAATTATTAATTATTTGATTTTAGATTGCTTTTTTTTAAAATGCAAAGGCATCATTTCTTTTCCAATAATTGAAACTTTTATCCAAGAGTTGTTCTCGATTTACTCAGATGAATCGGGAAAAAAATAATGAAAATTATTTTATGATAATTAATGATTTTGATTTATGATTAATTTTAATTATGATTTTAAATAATTAAAATCATTTTATTCCCTGCCAGAAAAATTAATGAGAAAATCGTTTAAATTGCAAATAATGTGGATCTATAAATCAGTATAGAAGAATTAGCACATACTAGCATGCGTTCATGCTCCCCAGACCTGGATGCTGACACGTTTTAAATGTAGTGGTTACACGACAACACACCATTTTATTTCAAATTCTTTTCAGTTGCTTACAGACTTTCAAATTCCTTCGTTTTTAAGTCCCATCAAGATGGGAGTAAACCCAGAGACGATCTTGCTCTCGTGTTTCTGTCTGACCACGAAAACAACTCACGTTATTTCTGGCTCTGAGTGAACTGGTTGCAAATTGGATCCACGATAATCCCTTTAATGAACAAACCGACTCTGGTCGAAGCGGGTCGAGACACATGGTTCTCTCGTAACGAAAGCCTGTCAGCCCTCATGCGCTCCCGTTTGAGCTCGGCTTTAGGATAATGTCGGAGATTTTGGGTTTAGTCGCCGTTTATTCTTTATCTCTATTCCTAGAACTCTCCTTTCAGCAACTATTCTCCCTTTAAGGCTCCTACCCACCGAAGCGAGAGACGTGAAGATTCAAGCGGCAAGCGAGAAAATTTTTTCGACCCCTTCACAGCGAAACGCCAGAAATAGCATTACGCCTAGTGAAGTTCCGCTTCGAGTTGAAAGTTGGTCAACTCGGAGCGGCGGATTGTAAACCGGTTTCAGGCGAACGTGGTGACGCTAGTGATTGGTCAAATCTTGTCGCTTAAATCTTCTCACCTCGGTGGGCACGAGCCTTTAGGGGCAGAAGAGAGGAGGAACACCCTCTACTTAGTGAGAAGCGGTCAGAGGGGAAGTTAATGGGAGGGAGGGAGAAGATAGGGAGAGTTGCTCCGTGGACTCAACTTAGGAATCGTCCCCGTAATATTAGGTGATGGATCGGTATGGCGAGAATGCAAGAATTATGCAACCCTCGCCATGTCGCAAGACTCATACGACCAACTTAGTATCGTTGGCATAATCATGATTCACCTTTAAAGACACTATCGTGCATTTCTTTTGTCCACGTCTGGCTTTTATCGATCCACTGCAGATGTGGAGAAACAAAGATTAAATATTCTAGAGACAAAGATAATCACAGAATGGACGCCTTGCTGAAATTCTTCTGTATTTTGCAAACGGTATCGAATGGTAAGTGCGGACACAGAGTGTTATGCAAAAGACTTTATTTCTTAGGTGAGACTGAAGACAACTCTTGAATCGAAGGAGTATATGGGGATGCGAAGCAACAAGGACTATAATCTCCTAATCACTATATAGGAACAGTTCGTTTTCCCTATTTATACGTCACTAAAAAGGATGCAAGATCTATTTTCCGCATAGTGAGGAAATTGGTGCGAACAAAAACAGGGATTTATATTGTCCCCTGAGTGCCGAGAGAATGCAGCAAATATCAAAATGTTTAAGAGATTGAGAGATAAAGTCAGATTTTTTTGCAATCAAAAATTTTGGATAAAAAAGCTTTGAATGTGATATTATTTTCGTCGATATTCAAATTTTGCCGTAGATGTAATCTGGAGGTGGAATATTTCCTGCATCTTAAAAGAATGTGTAAAGGTCATTTGCTTCATTGCATCTGTTGAAGACAACTCGTTTGCACCACCTACTCTAAAAAAATCTTCATTTCGTATGTTTTCTGGTAGCGCCATCTACCAACGAAGTTTATAAATATTCCAAACGAACACTTACAGAAATCTCATTATTATTTTCTCCCTTTTTAATTTAAATGAAGTGTTTCGGAAATGAGAAAGGGACGATAGTTCTTTCGTTTTAATCCTTTACAAAAATTGTATATGTATCTTTTGATGAAATGTTTAAATAATTATGGTAGGTTGCTACGATAATTTCTTTACAGATCGGTTAGTGCATTATATTGTGGCTGCAATAAGCAAGGTTATAATGCTAGGCAAGCCACGTATTTCTTATCGTACTATTTTTCGAGGATTTTGGAAGAAATCAATACTATGCATTATTTTAGTATTAAAAATGAAAATTCATTTTTAAGAACTTTTTTAACATGAATTAAATTTGTGTTAATTAATAAAAAAAAAAATTTAATTTTTTGTTTTATTATTTCTTGATTATTATCCATTATATTTACTATCCATTTTTTGGTTATATCTGTATATAAAGGAAGTATAGCACACGAAGGAAACTAATCGCTCAGTAACACCCTGGAGAAGAATACTGTGAATGATGCTTTCAGCTTCAGCGTCTTGCAATAAAGAAGTGAAAAATTTGAATAGAAAATTCAGATTTGACAGGGGAAAAAAAAAAAAAAGAGGTACAAACTGGCTGTTTAGAGCCATACTTAGTACAGACCCTGAATAAAATATTAGGTCATCCTTTTTAAAAAATTTCAGGAAATAATTTTACTAGTTATACGAAGATTATTTTGTGCTTAAAACCCTTAGTTAACTATAAAAAGGAAACTAAGAGGCATGAGCACTTATAAGTCTACACACATTAGCTGAGTATACACGCGCTATCTTGCTCGTTGAAATAAATGATTGGCGGATGTATACTCTCATGTATATTTAATCATACATTTCTACCCATACCTATATACCTGCATGAGTATCCTGTATACCTACTATAGGCATATAGGTTAGTATATACCTACATACTTACATGAGACATACTTATATACCTACATATTTACATGAGACATACTTACGCGAATAGCTATCAGTATATATGGCTACTCATGTTAACATACATACTGAGTTGTACATATGCATATATGTTTTCATAACCTTACATATTTACACCTATTCATATGCAAATAAAACACTAATTTTAAGAGGGATGAATTTGCAATGCAAAAAGGAATTGAATTGGTAAAAGGTTAATTTGGAATGATAAACCTGCAATAGTCTCAATTTGTATTCCTCCCCAAGAAAACAACCTTTCTTTACAATAGAATTGGAAACACTAATAAAATTGAAGGCCTTCATCATTTTTGACAAGTTTAGTACCCATCTTATAACCTTGAGATGCAGAACGAACAATAGCCGGTGAATATACTAAATTGTTCGGAAAAATGAATATTCATCGACAGCTCTAACACATTTCAAACATGACTCATTCTTAACAATTGATCTATGTTTACTCAAAAGAATTCTATGATTTCTTAAAATCGTTTCTGTCCTCGAATTAAGCTCGGATTCCAATTAAGTAAAAGGCATTATTAGTTTTCTTTACAATTTAAAACTCTATTTTCACGGACTGAAATAAATTTACACGCGAAATTAAGACCAATATATATCCTACACTTGAAATTGAACTTGTGGAACAACTTGAGAACGTTGTTAATATATTGGTGTTCAAAATATTTGCTACGGAACAGATTTCACTGAAATAAGGGGTAAAATATGGGCTCACAATTATGGTACACACTATATGATCGTTCACTAAACTGACTTTTCATCACCAGAGATTCTAAAAAGTGCTTATAATATCGAATATAAAAATGGGTTAATAGAGAGGACTGTTCCCTCTTACAATTATACGGCTCTTACTGCGTGAATTTATACTGGAAATCAGGTAAGTTTATGAGTTCATAATCTCACAATAATGGTGCACACGCATGATCTTTCGTAAGACTTCTTGGCACCAAAAATTCTAAAACAGTGTTTCTTCTTCATCTTCATTGGCACAACAGCCTCAAGGTGGGCCAAGGCCATCTGCCTACTGGCAGATTTCGAGACAGGAGATGTTTTCTTTTACGGGATGAGGTTGTCAGCCCTATGCCCAACGCTCTACAATGATATTAGACAGTGACCTACAGTTCATAGTGGATTCGAACCACTACAAACATCCATGGCACCGTCAGAATTCAAACCTGAAACCTATGGCAGTGAGCGCCAGAGCACTAGTCTAAAACAGTGCTTACAATATTGAATATAAAAGTGGACTTATATAACTCATAACGTTCATTGATATAGGAGTTTGTGGGTCTATCTCCTACAGCCTTGACTGGCCGTTGGTACCGCAGGCTTCAGGTTAGAATCCTGCCGGTGGCATGGATATTTGTTAGTGGTTCGGAATCCACTTTAAACTGTAGGCCCCGTCTAATTTGCCCAAAGTGTGTACAAAATGACAGTAGAGCGCCAAACCAATCTACAGCTTTGGATGGTTCTCACCAAAGGAAGGTCCTCCCAAGAGCTTTTCAGATGTACTCTGCTGGGTACAAGTCTTTAAATCTGTCCAATCCATCTAATGAATATCCTCATTTATCAAAAATTTGTCAACGTAGATGAATCCTTCATGGACGAACGATACCGTCCATTAAAAAGAAATCACAACCAATTGTATCCCTTAAGAGACAAATATAGACTTCATAGTTCCATTTTTTTTTTTATTTCAAAGCAGTCACAGTACTTTTGATTGACAGAAAGTCTGTGTGCCCATCCACTTTGATGGCTGTTTAAGCCATCCAACATCCGTTTCCACAATGGTCTTTATTCAGAGGTTGAAAACAGGTCTCGGTTTTCTCCAAATGAATGCTCATCAATAATAAGTGCTCAGCTGAAGCGAATGAAACGATTCTCGTACTAGTTTCAGGCTCGATGTTTTCTGTAGAATGCAAAACGGGCTTTCTGGTGAGTAGATGTGATGGAGTTTCTAGATTTAGTTCAGTCTACCCCATGATTAGCCACGATATTCCATTCACTAAAATTTGGAGGCTACTTATTTTAACTGTTTGTTTTTGATTTTCGTCGGATGTTGTTAAAAAACCCCACGAAATTTGTTGAAGAATGTGAGGGAAGAAAAGCGGAACTTGCCACATATACATCTAAACCCTGCATCTCTATATGCACACTCGCATACAAGCTTTTATTTTCGACACTAGGAAAAAGGATCTCAGTTTGCAAGCATTCATTTTACCTTTCTTTCAGTACTTTTCGAGGAAGCGGACAAAATATGCAAATTCTCGACATTTTTAGACACAAATATATTCTAACAAATAACATCCTAACAGCTCATCAGTTTTCATCAAAAATCCAAACAAAAAGAAATAGACAAAGAAAACAAACAACATCAAGGTACCTTTCAAAGAACTTAATAGAGTATGGAAAATATGGCAAACTATGTAGATACTACTAACAACTTCAGCATAAATTGTTACGAAGGAATCGAAATCAATCGAGCTGCACCAATACACAAAAAACTGTGGAACTTACAACTAGCTGTTTTATGAATAAATGATTCTTTGTTTGAGAAAGCAGAAGAGATTGAAAATCGTGATGCAATTCTTTGTGAAGCAGAAAAGATTCAAAATTGGTAATTACAAGGAATAGTTAACAAGGACCCTGAAAAAGCTGAAATTTCAGCAGACAACATTCATGATAAATTCCAACTCACACCATACATCATCAAACGACAGAAGAGATTGTTTATAACATCAACCACGAATGTTTCTTGTAAATATATCACATTTTTAATTAATACTTCACTCTAAAGTCTCAAAAATCATTTAAAATAAGTTAATAGTAAAGATATTAAATTGTTAAGAACTTCCCTCCTAAAATAATCGTCATTATTGCCAAAATTACTAATTCATTTCTTGGACACTTCCCCAACAATGCGAACACAAAAATAATCGTTACCATACTAAAACCTGGAAAAGATTCGGATACTTATAGATCTATCTCACTATTCTCAAATCGATTTTGGAGGATGGTGCGACTTAAATCTGCACTCGGGATTGAGAAATTCAATTCAATTCGAAAAGGAGCTCGAAAGTTCAAAAAACAATCATTGCTGGGTGAAAGAACAAATGTTCCTCTTAGTGTAGAGAATTTAATAAAAGCGTATTTCTGTTCCTGAGAATCTTGAGGTATTGCATTTGCATTTATAATATAGTATACTTACTATATTATAATTCACTTTTACTATATTAGAGCTACTCAAGTTCTAATATAGTAGACATCTGGGCAAACTTCTTCCAACACTGTCCGCTCTTACTTGCCTTTCAGACCCTTCTTCTTACCGGTTCTCTTATCGCCTCGTCAACAATTGATAGCCACCGAGATGGCAAGCATATCCCAAGGAATGAAAAAATAATAATAACCTAAACAAATATAGAATTAAAATAATAGCCAATCAGCAATACCTGCCGTGCTATGGATGTTTATAGATGATTTCAGGTTTGAAATTCACTTTAAACAGTAGGTCCCGGTGTAATTAGACCTCGTGTACAAAAAAAAAAAAAAAAAAAAAAAAAAATTACCGTATAGCGACAAAAACCATCACGTGCGGGGAAGCTTTCAATTGAAGAAGCGTAAAAATACCATTCTTGAAGGTGTACCTTTTTGGTCAATCCTGGTTAAGGTTGAATCTGCAATATCCTTGTCGTTCTAGTAACGAATAGCTAGGTCAAGGCGCATTGCATTTGAAAATAACGGTTTGACTTGTTAAAAAGGACAAGGAAGTAACATTTTCATTGTTCATTCTTGTTCTTCCATGGAAATAAAACAAAAAGTAAAAAAAAAATCTTTCAACCCCAAAACATTTTTTAAATGTATTTAATTTCGACATATTACACCACTTTATTTGTGTTTAATATTTAAATGTGGTTTTTTTTTTCCTTTTAAATATTCATACCTTAAATTCACTTATGTAGAAAATACGGTTTCTACTTTCCGATGATTAAGAAATATATTCCGCGTTATTTATAATATACATTGAATTCTATAAAAAAAATTAGTGGCTTTTTTCTTCTTTATTGGGGCAACAGCGCCATGGTGGACTTTCCAAGACTTTCTACCTACTGGCAAATTTCGAGACAGAAGGTGTTTTCTTTTTACGGAGTAGGATTGTTAGCCCTGGTCTCAAAGCTCTGCAGTCGTATTAGATTAGAACCTATGGTTTAAAGGGTATTTCAAACCATCCAATGCACCACCGGAACTCGAACCCGAAGCTTGTGGCACTGAGCGCTAGTCACTCAGTCATCAGATCCATGTCTAATAGGTAGTTTTTTTCTTTTTATAATTATTATTTTCTTTATTATTGTTGTACATCGGTAAGTCTATTGTTCAATCTATGCATACTGCCTACCATAAATAAGTTATCGATTGATATTCAAGGGAAGGTATTGCCCTCCGGAAGAAAAATTAGATAGATACTTGTCGCACATCTACATATACATGTCATATACCTACAGGTACGTGTTATATATAAAGGGTAGCTTAAATACCTTCGATTTTGTCATGCAAGTCAAGTTTTTATTAATATTATTAACTAAGCATTATATCCACCTATATTTGGGATTCTAATTTAGAAACGAAAAGGAACTTTTATAAATTATATTCCGTAGGACTTTAATTGGGACCTGATGGCCGAGTGACTATCGCTCTGGCTCTCGGTGTCACAGCTTTCGAGTCCCGAAGGTGCCGTGGATACTTGTAGTGGTTCCGAATCCACTTTAAACCATAGATGCCTGTCTAATATGACTGTTGGAGATAGTGTTGACATCCCTACCCTGTAAAAAGAACCATGGGGCTGTTGCGCCATTGAAGAAGACTAATACATTAAATATTTAAAATGAATAATTATTTTATGAGTTATTACTTAATTATAATATTAAATCAATTGTAACTATTTTTAAAAGTTGACTTTCATCCTCCTCAACATCAGTGGCGTAACAGCCCCACGATGGGCCAAGGCCGTCTGCTCACTGACGAATTTCTAGACAGGAGATGTTTTCTTTTTTATGGGATAGGGCTGTCAGTTTTACGCCCTACAGTCAAATAAGACCGGGACCTAAGGCTTAAAGTGGATTCCAAACCACATAAGCATCCATGGCACCGCTGGGACTTGAATAAGAAACCTGTGGCATCGAGTGCCAGAGCGCTAATCACACGGCCATTAGGCCCCAGAAGTTGACTTTAGTTTATTTATTTTTTGTTTTTGAGCATTGGTGCTGCAAGATTTCAGTGGACGATAGAGAGCATTGCCATCTAGGAGAACTTTTAGGGATATCTGTCCCACATTTTCATGCCGATGCTAGACCTCTAAACACGTTGTCACAGTCGTCATCGAGTCTACTCTGCAACGGCTTTCGTCAGTGGGTTCGAATAGTAGCATTCCCCACATATTATCAGTGTATGTTATTTCTGGGCCATGAGTGAAGCTTTTGTGTTAAATATTTGAAGCCAAAATAATAATAATTAGTAAAATAATAAATAATACGCCAAAATTGCGTTAACGGTTAGTCCGAAAAAACCATATAAGTTGAATCAACATAAGTTGGAGGACAACTTTCAATATAAATGTAAATAAATTGTATTTAACAATTTGAATAATTGTACAACAATTTGAATCAGCGACAAACAAAAACACTTTTACAAAACAATAGCTTAGGAAAGAAATATTTAATAAAATTGCTGTTATGAAGACAATGAATTATTTAAATTTTAATCCTCTGATCATTTTCCTTACGAAATTATCAAAATTTTCTACATTGCATGAATAAATGAATAACTGAAATAAGCAAATGTTTGACAATGGAGACTTTTTGCATACCGTATTTTTATAATACTGTATTTTTTCTCCTAGCGCGCATGCTCATAGGAAATTGCGCATGCGTATCTGTAATAATGTTTCCTATGAGCATGCGCGCTAGGAGAAAAATACCGTATTATAAAAATACGGTATGCAAAAACTCTCTAGTAAAGAAAAGAAACCTAAATATTTGTTACGTTTCAGATTTTCAGCAATAAAAACACTCGAGAAAAAATTTATAAGCCAAAATTAAAAAAAAAAAAAGTTAACAGAAGCTTAATGATAAAAATGTATTGATATAGAAAATTTTTTTAAATAATACAATGGCTGAAAATTAAGCTTGAATTCAAATTTCCTTTTAATGTTACTGCACGCGCAGATTAAATAAATCAATGAATCTCTAGTTGGTTTCTATGGCAACAATATTTTGGCGAGTAAAACCAAAATAACGGCAAAAAGTATAAGAAAAATCAAAATTTAGGACACAGCATATCGAAAATAGATTAATTATAAAAATTTATTGATATAGAAGGAAATAAATAAATAAAGCAATAGCTGATAATTAAGTGGGAAATATAATTTCTTTTTAATGCTACTGCCCGCGCAAATATCTTTGAAATAAAACTGTCGTTCACCAGATGATCTTTTTTGAACACTTTTACGTTAATTTATTTTCTGAATTAAAATAGAATTCCAAACAATTTTCTTTTCTTGAAAAATATCTTTTCACTTTGAAATAAAATTCCCTTTCACCAGACGATCTTTTTGAACACTTTCACGTTAATTTATTTTCTGAATTAAAATAGAATTCCAAACAATTTTTTTTTCTTGAAAAATCTCTTTTTCACTTTGAAATAAAATTCTCTTTCTCCAGAAGATCTTTTTGAACACTTTTACGTTAATTTATTTTCTGAATTAAAATAGAATTCCAAACAATTTTCTTTTCTTGAAAAATCTCTTTTTCACTTTGAAATAAAAATTCTCTTTCACCAGACGATCTTTTTTTTGAACACTTTTACGTTAATTTATTTTCTGAATTAAAATAGAATTCCAAACAATTTTCTTTTCTTGAAAAATCTCTTTTTCACTTTGAAATAAAATTCTCTTTCACCAGAAGATCTTTTTTGAACACTTTTACGTTAATTTATTTTCTGAATTAAAATAGAATTCCAAACAATTTTCTTTTCTTAAAAATCTCTTTTTCACTTTGAAATAAAATTCTCTTTCACCAGACGATCTTTTTTGAACAATTTTACATTAATTTTTCTTCTGAATTAAAAAAAAATCAAAACAATTTTCTTTTCTTGAAAAATCTCTTTTCCACTTTGAAATAAAATTCCCTTTTACCAGACGATCTTTATTGAACAATTTTACATTAATTGTTTTCTGAATTAAAATAGAATTCCAAACAACTTTCTTTTCTTAAAAATCTCTTTAACTTTGAAATAAAATTCTCTTTCACCAGACGATCTTTTTTGAACAATTTTACATTAATTTTTCTTCTGAATTAAAAAAATATCAAAACAATTTTCTTTTCTTGAAAAAAATCTCTTTTCCACTTTGAAATAAAATTCCCTTTTACCAGACGATCTTTTTGAACACTTTTACGTTAATTTATGTTCTGAATTAAAATAGAACTCCAAACAATTTTCTTTTCTTGAAAATCTCTTTTAACTTTGAAATAAAATTCCCTTTCACCAGACGATCTTTATTGAACAATTTTACATTAATTGTTTTCTGAATTAAAATAGAATTCCAAACAACTTTCTTTTCTTGAAAATCTCTTCTTAGCTTTGAAATAAAATTCCCTTTCACCAGACGATCTTTGTTGAACAATTTTTCATTAATTTATTTTCTAAATTAATTTAATTTAATAATTACTCCATTATTTTTTTAATAAATATAATGCATAAAAAAAACTATGAGAAAATTTTTTTAAAAAAGAAAAGAAATTGGGAGAAAAAAATTTATAAAAAAGAAAAATTTATTGCATGGAAGAAATTTTTAAAAAATTACTGATTTCAGTGGAAATGTTAAAAATTGAAAGTGATCAAGAACACGAAAAACTTTGCCCCCCAAAACAATACTCATATATTTTATGGGCCAACATTTTGATGTTTTTCGCCAAAACTAGTTACATTAACAGAGTACATTAACGGTTACATTAATAGAATAAGAAGTATAAGTCATCTTTGCTCTATATTAAATTAATTAACATCTTTTTTATATTTCACGGGGTATTTGTCTCGTACTATCAGTAAGTAATATTAAAAATAATTATTTCACAGAAATGTCTCGTGAATAGATATTCACATAAAGAACGTTTTCCGCTGTTTGATTTCCTTTTGAAGAAAAAGGTTAGTGATCCAAATGTTGATGAAGGTAATTAAGTTAGCTCGTGACCCGCTAATTAATGTCATCCGCATTTACGTCGGAAAATGATACATGACGCAAATCGTACGTTTACAGTCATTTTCACTGGAATTATGGGAGAAAAACAGATTTCCGAAATCGTGATGACAGCCATCAAAATATGGGTTGAATGAAATATCGCAACATCTTTGCATCATCTCGTGAAAACATGACGATAATATCAATCTCTGTTATTATCTTATTATTGTCTGAAAAGATTTCATTTATATATGCATTTATCATTGCATTTTATATAGGCATTTCATTTATATATGCAGTAAACACATTTTACAAAGTTTTAAATTTACTATTAAAATTGAAATAGATATATTAAATTTTCTTATTTACACTGACAGGCAATTGTCATTTAATTTTTTTTTTTTTTATAAAATTAACTGAAAAAATTTAAAATCTAGTAGAATATTGTTTATTATAAAATATAATATATTAAATTTTTAGTAAATATTATATTAAATTTTTTAAATATTATATATTATATTAAATTTTTAGTAAATAAAATATTTTTTTCAACAATTAAAACAAAGTTTCCACTGTTGAAAGCAATGAATAAAGTCAAATGTCAGATATTGGTACTGCAATATTGTACCTTTTTTTTTTTTTTGTTGTTGTTTCTTATCCCACTTGGTAGACAACTAAGCCAAGCACAAGCAACTCGTGTGGTCTCATAGCTGAAGGGAAAGGGTGCAGATTCTGTTGGGATGGATCACCCATAGGTAGAAGTCTGGCTTGGCTCCGTAACGCTGACTTTTTAAGGGGTACGGTTGTCAGCCCTACGCCCAACGCTCTACAGTCAAATGAGACCCGGACCTACGCCTTAAAGGGGATTACGAACCACTGCAGACATCCATAGCACCTCCGGGACTCGAACCCGAAACCTTTGGTACCCAGTGCCAGAGCGCTAGACACTCGACCCTTCAGGCCCGCCTTTTTTATACATAATATAGTTGTGTAATTTTTTTTTATTGTGCATAATATTACTAATAAATATTTGTAACATCAAACTATAATTGTAGGGGGACTCAACAGTCATGTGACAAACTTTGAGGAGTAATACAGCTTACTAAAATATACATTTTTTGTAAAAGAATGTAGGGTCGGAAGTGGCACATTGAGACACGAACACAATTTCAAGCACATTTCTCGCAACTGCCAGGCATCCAGTGACGAATTTCTCGTCCTCTAATTGGCAACCCCATACGTACTCTAATTTAATCTCACTCTGTTTGCAGCTGTGTTACAAGAACTCGAGATGACACAATTGAGGACTATCGAGGCTCGATTATCCAATGCGGCTGCAAGCGTGCACGAAATGCCTACCATCTTTGGAACAGTTCGCCATTCACTACCTCGACGCTTCCAAATATGTATTACTTTTGGCAGTTACCATTTTGAAGATTGATTGTAAACATTGAATCAAAGCTGCACTTCGCAAATGACATTATAAATAAACATTTGATTTTCTTTTTGTGTTTCATTTTTTGTGTTTGTTCCTCGACGTTTCACTTCCGACCATACATTTCTATACAAAACGCGTATATTTTAGTAAGCTGTACCACCCCTCAAAGTTTGCCTCCTGACAGCTGAATAAAACCCTGTATATCATTATCCTAAAAGAAAACTGAACCCAATTCTAACCTTAATAAACTGCCGCTTCGCCAATAATGCAATATGTAGACTTGACCGCCTGCGCTTTGAAATTTCAAAAGACCTCATCAATTAAAACACCTCACAAAGATATAAGAAATCGCAATTGTGTCAATGGATCAGTGCCCGGCTAGCATCCAATGAGAATTAGAGACTTTCCTATACAAATCATTTCAATAGAATACATAAAATATATAACCACGGCACATGAAAAATGCAATGATTACCAGCAATATTACCTAAATGCAAAAAAAATATTTATCAATACATATTGAAACACATATGAACACAATACATTCATTAATGTGAATCGATGTTTCGTCCAACTGTATGAAAAATAGTTTACTTAATTTTTAATCCAATAAAGTTATAACAAAAGATTTAGAGAAAAAAAAATTTTTAATATCGAAGTCTCTTGCAATCTTATATAAATACAAAACTTATTTAAGCTTGTGTGTGTGTGTGTGTCTGAATCATTTATTAGAAAATATGCTGCTAAACACATAAAAAATGCTTTATTTTTTAAATTTTGGGCAATATAATAAAGTAAAAAAAATAGATAAATATATTTATTTACTGGAACTGAAGAATGATTTTTATGTTATCTAATAATTTCATGATTTATTATGTTGCCTATACAAATGTGTAAATGACAGCACGATGAAATATTTCTACAAATTTTCAGTCTGTGCATAAACTTGTCCTGATATACAATATAAGTATATTTGCTTCATATCTGTTAGATATTAGTATATCAATATATAAAGCAAAAGATTTATGAGTATGTGTCTCTATATTTCTTAAAAATTTAAAACATTTTTTTTAATGATTTATTATGTTGTTTTTATATATAATGATTTATTACGTTTCCTACACAAATATATATATGGCAGCACGATGAAATATTTCGTATTTTTAGTCTGTGCGTAAACATGTTCTGATATACGTATATGTATATTATCTTCCTATCAGTTAGATATCAGTGTCTTGATATATAAAGCAAGAGATGTATCCGTGTCTGTCTCTATATTTCTTATAAAATCAAAACTTTTCTTTTACAAAATCCATTTTTTTTTCCTTAAATGAGTCGTAGCAAAAAAATACGAAAAACACCTTGTTTGGTTGATAATTATATAAATGAATTTTTTACTTTTTTAAGAAGTTAATAAACTACTTTATATACGATTATAAGCAAATAAATACGTTATAACCACTATATATACACACTCAAGAGCCAAAACATTATGACCACCTGTCAATAACGAGTTGGCCCACCTTTGGCGCGCAACACAGCTTCAACCCGCCTTGGCATGGATTAATACCACCACATAATACCAGTTAAATACCACTTCCACCTGATCACGGGCCTTCCACGTCATCCAGGCGAGTTCATTGCAAAATGTAGGGGTGGTCATAATGTTTTGGCGTATGGGGTCTTGGGTGTATATATATATATATATATATATATATATATATATATATATATATATATATATATATATATATATATATATATATATATATATATATATATATATATATATATATATATATATATATATATATATATATGTAGGATTTGTTGGTGTCGAAATCACCAGATAGCGACACTTCACGGACGCTTGTCTTTGACAGAACCTGTTTACAATGTGGGGAGTATTCAACTTTGAACTCTGACCCCACGAGAAGGGGCAAGATCCCCGTAGATGAAGAAAGAAGAGGAGAACGCTAGATGGGCGCGGAAGAGAAGGCTGGCAGGATGCGGACGAACAACGAGAGAGGAGCGAGATGTTTAGGGCTTGATTAATAACCAATTAAATGGCTTTCTTTAAAGAAACGCAGGACTTTTATTGTGTCTGTCAAATCCCTAGACACCCACTGCAAAAGTTAAGCGGCTAACTCTACAGAAATTGGGGTTTCGGCCGGGATGCATCTTTTGCAAGCGTCTAAAATCAACATATATATAATTTATTTAAAACACTATTTTATAACACTTTATATAAATATATCAAATGATGTTTAACTGTTTATAAATGATCTGTATAATATATTGAACGTTATTTAGAATTTTTTTGAACTCGAGTGTAAATCGCCGACATTTTTCTCATAAAAATTTTACAAGTTAAAAATATAATAATTACTAAATCCTTTTAATTTTAACTCCCTTAATTTAATAAAAATTTGTCTTTTTTGTGACAAAATTTCATTTTAAACTATTTGATTTAAAATTCATTTGGTCAAAAATTACGAATATATATATATATATATATATACATATACATATACATATACATATAATATCTCTCTATATGTGCTTATATTCATATTCATAACTTACATATTACTCTTTTTTTCATTAATTGTTCTTTATTTATTCATATTTATTTATTAAATTTACGATTTTCATTTATTTTACTTATTTTCAATTGTAATAAAAACTTCAGATAAACATAAGATTGATCTTTCACATTCAAAATGATGTATGAATATAGGATGCTATATTGCAGTTAAATTTTGTAATTTTTTGAATGATTTCGTTTTCTTACGTAAATTTATTAATGCAAATTATGTTATTAAACTATTTATCACGTCATACTTTTTTACATCCGCTATTAGTTTAATCAATACAATGTAGATGGCAGCACGATAAAAGATTTTAGATTTTTTAGTCTTTAAACAATTTATTCTGATGTTTTTTTTTTTTTTTTTTTCTGTTTTTCCTACTTTAAAAATATTTATTAAAGGTAAAAATCATGTTTATGAGTCATTTAACTCCAAAACAAAGAATATGAGAACTAAAAAATTTCTAAAAATTATCCAACAATTAATGGTAAAAAAAAGTATCTTTCCTTTATGCTTCACCTACAGAATAATACAAACTACAAAACACTTTTTTATAGACACAGAAATTGCTTGCCATAGGAAAAACGAGGATATTAACAGTAATAAATAAAAGTAAAACAAGATAATAATATTTAAAAATAAAGAAAACAACAATGAGTTTCATCAACAAATAATTTCTTATCCGACCATCTCCTGATAAACAATAAAATTTTTTAACTTACTGAATACTTTTGTTTCCCAACATAAATTTAATGATATAAAATATGTATGTCAACTAATAGTTTAATGAACCAAGTATAGAGGGCAGTACTAGCAGAGGGTCTCGAATTTTTTATTATATCTTTCTTATATTCAAAATTAGCTTTTAAAATTAAAAAATTAGTCTAAATTTAATTCACAAATTCTATAAAATTTCAATTTTTTGTACTATTATGACTTAAATTCGATAATTTAAGATTAATACAACAGTGAAATTAATAATTAAGTGAGCAATTACACATTTAAAATCATTAAATTGAGTCTGCTTTTAATAAACTACAGTAATAACTGTTAAAGTGCGTTATATATAAGATAGTTGTAGTACAATGAACAAAGAACCCAAATAAAAAAAGTTTTTGGCACACGCACTAATAATAATTACAGCATTTTTAAGCTTTTTACTCTGAATTACAAACTTTTTTTAATATTTAAATGGAGTTCCTGTTTTGTTCAAACTCGTCTATCAATAACTGTTTTAATAACTAACCACATATATAATCGTTTGACAAACTGAAAATTCAGAAAATTTTCTTCTCTCTTTGATTTGTTTGATTCTAACCCTGGAAAAAAAATTAAACGCCTGGTTTTTCTCATAAAGTATTAAAAGAGAGGAGTTAAAGATTTTTGTTTATATTTCTCTTTTACTCTTCATTCGAGACATTTAAATTAATGTGGGAAAGAATAAATAATAGCTTTTGTTCTCATGGTAACTTTATTATTTTTCTTAAATATTCTTTATTTTTGTGATTTTTATAAGTTTGTAAAATTCATATCAATCCTTGAATGATTTTAAGTACGGAAAATAAGGTTGTTACAGTGTGTTCTTTAGTTTTACCAAGTGGTAATTCTAAATTAAAGAAATTGCTTCTTTCGAGGAAATGAGGACATAATAAGCCCTCAAAATTAATTTCTGGCTATGCCACTGCTCTCTCTCTCTCTCTCTGTGTGTGTGTGTTTTTATCCATATTCATTACTTGCATGTTACTTCTTTTTCCTTAATTATTCATTTTTATTTTTAATATATTTTCTATTTATTTACTAAATTAATGTTTTCATTTGCTTTACTCAATAGTAAAAAAAAAATTCATACATATATAAGAATGATTTTTTTTATATTCAAAACGATGTATGAATATGGGATGATATATCGCGATCAAATTTTTTAATTTATTGAATACTTTGTTTTCCAATATAAATTTAATAATATAAATTATTATATTAAACTATTTATCATATCATTTTTTATGTCAGCTAATAGTTTAATAAGTTCAATGTAGATGGCAGCACGACGAAAGATTTCGAATTTTTAGTTTTTAAGCAACATTCGTATTTTTCCTTTCCGTTTCTTTCTTTTTTCCGTCATTGAAAATATTCAATAAAGATAAAAATCATGTTTCTGAGTCAATCATGTTTCAATTCCCCCTTGGGAATGTTCACCTCGGTGGGTATTTCATTGCGCTCTGTAGTGTACTTGTCGTGTGGAGGATACGTCAAGACTTCTCGGATCATGATCACCACGGCTTGTTCTAGAAAGGCCTCTTCACAGATAGTGATGACAAAATTGTTGCTGAGAACAGGATTTTCCATCTTGCTCTGTTCATTACCAACCGTTGGAGCATAGCTGAGTGGTTTTTAGTCAACCTGGTGTGGCTAGTGCACTACAGTGTTGAGCACAGGCCAGAGAATCGATTGATATATGATGATTGTTCGATACCTCACTTACACACACAAATAAAAACTCAAATAAAACACAAGGAGATAAATTAATACTTGGAATGTATTAATTTATCTCCTTTATTAAGCCAGCCATCACATTCGAGGAGGGACTGATCACACAACCTCTCTCTTTGGTTACACTTATTTAACTCCCCTTTCTTATATTCCTTTCTCTTTCTCCCGTCATCTCACCCCTACCAGACACCCTCACCCCCCACCCCAGACAGGATGTTTACATTATAGGGCGTTGGCTTCCCGTATGCATGGGGACCTGGGTTTTGAGGCAACAATGATCAAGAAATTAATTACAAGCTTTGAAGGAAAAAATTACTTCAGTGCTTTATAGTTTTTATAATTATATGTTTTTTATTGTAAGTCATCTAACCTCAAGATGACTTACAATAAATAATTGTTTTTTTATTGTAAGTCATCAGTAAACTTTCTTTGACATCTATTAATCATACCCACAGTATCATATTTTAGGAAAGGTAACATAAGCTTAATCTTATGAAATGAGTTAAAAATTTCCTTTCTTAGATATATTCTCATTCATAAATGTAAATAGTCTTCTTTTTATAAAACATAATTTTCTATTATATTGATCATCGTTTTGAATACAAACAGTTCAGTTATCCTACATTCGTTTGAAAAAACGACCCTGAATTCACTTCCTTTTCGATAAATTAACAATAAACTATTGTCACTGTTGTCCTTAATGGTATCCGAACAGTTGAACTAGTGTGATATTATTTAATTTCGGTCTTAATTAAAAATTATTTAAATAAAAATGTCTAATATACGTTCAGTATTATACATAGATGAATGTTAAACTTTTTTTCATATATCTTATTGAATTATCCTATTTACAGAAAATAGGTTTGCGATGATGGCGCCATCTGTTGATTACAGAAATAGCCAATACAATTATTAAACCAAAATTTTTTTTATAAATGTAAAAAGTTTTTTTGTTCTTTTTACAACAATTATACAATTTATATTTGAATACCATAATTTACTAAGTTTATCTCCTTTTATGCTTCTAAATAAAAGATTCTAACTTGCATAATTAAGAATTTTCTTTATTTCAATTTCAATCAAATGTTCATTTATGTTTAAATTACTGGCAATTTTTATACAAACTTAAATTATTCCATATATATTTTAGTTATTTAACTATGCGATTTAAACAGAACTTAAATAAAGTATTTAATTGCAAAAAAAAAAGAAATAAATAAATAAAAATTACTTCGCATACGGTTATTTTTTTTTACCACTCCTTTTTTTTTTTTTTTTTTTTTTTTTTGAAAAATCAAATAAAAAAGTGGAAAAAGTTGAAATTTTGTGATTTTCATTAAAAAAATCATAATACATCTCATCTTTAATTTCAATGATTCAGATTACTATTTCTCGGAAATAGTGCATTAAAATCATTAGAAATTACAACATATGGATTTAATAGTGTCCGCATTTATCTTTATTATAACAAAAAAGCATAAATATTGACAGTAACATCATTTCATTCGTAGTGTGAGACTTGAAAAATAAAAACACAAAATTAAATACCATTTCTTTTTTATATAAGTTGCTTTTATTAATTAAATTTTCTAATTCCTATATTACTCCTTTCTTCAAGAATGGTTAGCGCTCTGGCGTTCGGTACCACAGGTATCGGGTTCAAATCCCGGCTTTTGTCCATGGGTGTTGTAGTGGTTTCGGAATCCACTCTAAGCCGAAGGTCCCGGTCCTAATAGGATTGTAGAGCGCTGCGGGGGCATTGTTATTCCGTGGCTTACCATCAAGTTACACGCGCCTCCTGGGTAGTGCAAAGTGAGTAACATCGGTGCAGCCCTTATGGCGAAAGATCACGGTCTATTTGCCAGCTGCATTAGAAGAAAAAAAAAAAGTATTTAAGAATTTTATTTCTAAAACAAGATGCTTTAAATAATTTATTGTATTGAAAATATGCCCTACACAGGGGAGAAATTATAAACTACTTATGATTCAAATACAATATTGGGATACTATAGCTTTTTGGATGATGGGAAGTTTGATCTGAGATCATTCAAGATCAGAATAGTAAATAAATAGAACAATCATCGTTACTTAGAATGCACCCCACTGCACGCATAAACTCCAAGCCAATCTGAAAGACTTTCCAGCCTACAGATTTATCATGTGCATCTCCACCAAAGACACAGATAATTTAGCTTCAGCTGTGTTGGTTGAATTTCAAACTTATATTCCCTATTTCAGAAAATCTCGTGTTATACACCATGTCGTCTTGTGTTTATAGTCACAACAAGCTTCAAAATTCTTAGTATTCATGTTTTACAGAAATGGGAATTTTTTTCAAAAAAAAAAAAAAAAAAAAAAATTGCATTCTTTATTTTTATGCTGTTTGTAAAATGTATTTAGATATAAAAACGAAAGCAGACAGGTAAAAGTTGTTTATGTCCCCCTGATTAAATTCCTTTATTTACTTTTCAATTAATTTATTTTAAAAAATAGATTAATTATTAAAATATTAATTAAAATATATTAATTAATTATTATATATTAAATATTTTATTTATTAAAACATATTAATTAATTAAAAGATTGTAAAAAAAAATTAATTAATCAAGAGAAAAAAAACTATTGCTGTACATAGGGAAATTTTTTAATAAAATGACAAATTAGTTCATAGTAATCAACAAAAATCCGTGAAAGGTAATCAAATAAAGGGAAAGGTAAAAAAAAAGTCTTGTTGATTCCAGGTGAACTACTTCATATAAGGTCACCGTAAGGACAAACAAGGACACAAACAAACATTTATAAGGAACATCCAAACAACGTAATGTCACTGAACCGATATCTCGTCATAAACTCAACATACCCAATTTTCCCCCATAATCTCTCGCGTACCCTCCCTTTCGTGTCCCTCCCCCAAACAGCACAACAAGTCAACAACACGGGATGACCGAAACCCAGTGAAAGCGAAGGAAACTCTCGCGAGGACCTTGAAATAAAGGGGAGCAAGCGAAACCGAAAAGTGAAAGCCAAACTCAAGGCCACACCCGAATCGGGGTCATCCACAGTCGAAGACCCCAATCCATCGTTCCCTGACCCCATCCAGGGTTGTCAACCGCCTGACCCCACTTGCCCGGATTTTAACCCTTGCCCAATGGATCGGCCCGGCGTCCCCCTTTCTCGTTTGGGGAAGGCCGAGGTTGGGATTCTGGAGCATTTGGAACGGGTCGATTCAGGGTTCGGACTGGATGTCCCGTTACGGTTAGGGTACCAAGGCCAGAGGATGAATCGCAGGAGGGATTGGAGTCACCTAGATCCTGCGCTCACCCAAGCCTGGACTGGATGCTCTCATTCTGTGATAGAGATATGTAGCCTAAATAGCGTATTAAGGTGACCCTATGGATGGTGTGGTAACATACTAGTTTGGAACCTTCGAAAAGAGGTCACCTAGAGGCAGGGATGCATAAATCTCGGGCCGCATGTGGCCCGGCATCATTAAATGCCCATTTTACTTTAAAAATGCATTTTATTAAAAAGATTTTGAAGAAAGATGGAAACAGGAAACATGATCCAGGTTTAGATTAATTTGAAAAAAATATATATTTAGTAAATGGAAAATATTTTATTTAATAATTTCTGTTTTGCTTCTGCGCATGAGATTATATCATTTTGTGAATAATGAATTAGCCGGGACCCTACATTTTTTTATTTTTTATTTTTATTTATTTATTTTTGTCTCGACGATATTTATTACCAAAATTGCGATATTTATTACTGATTTATTACAAATTATGCCAAAGTTTATCTCGCCGAATAGTATTCACTTTAGTTGTTACAGTGAAATGATATTAAACCTAATTTAGCTAAATTATATCAAAACTTTTAAGCCGAAGGATATTAAGTCTGATTTAGCCAAATGATTTTAAAATTGATTTAGTCAAATGAAATCAAGACTAATTACGCCAAATAATATTAAGTTTGATTTAGCCAAATGATATCAAAGCTGATTTAACTAAATAATATTAAATACTTAACCAAATTATATCAAAGTTAATTTATCTAAGTAATACCAATGCTGCTTTAGAAAATATCAAGTTTGTTTCAGGCAAATCATATTAAAGATACCTTAGCTGTTATAGCCAAATGATATAAAAGCTCCTATAATCACATGCTATTAGAACTACATATAATAGCCGTTGATATTAAAGCTGATGTAGCAAAAATCATACTAAAGCTTATAAAACTAAATAATATTAAAGCAATTGTGATATTAAAACTTATATACATCTCGCATCATCCTATTTTGAAAACATATATGTCAGATTTAATAAACATGTATGTCATTAATTTCAATTGGTACAGAACTATCTGAAGTAATTATAATCATCTACGAGAGATTTAGTCATGACCAAAACCAGCTTTATGATATACTTTAATTTAACAAAAAAAAAAAAAAAAATGTATATAACCATGCAGAAAGCTACTTTTTTAAAGTTGTTCTTCTGTGTGAACAGAAATCTATCTGCCTTTTAACCATTTATAGAATAAATGCGACAAATAATTTAATTAAAGCAAACATTTTTTTAATTTTGTAAAAGGATTTTGTCTTTCTAAAAAGTAATATGTGTTTTTCTGGTTAGTTTTATGGTCAATTCAAGTCAAAATGACCCGATATTTAAACAACACATTGTATTCATAACATTTTTAAATTAAAATAATATATCAATACATAATATATAATAAAATATTTTTCTTTTTTTTTAAAGGTAAAAATGCCAATTTTAATAAATAAATCAAATAAATGATAAGAATATTTAGTACATAATTTATACATAGAAAAACACAAAAAATTTAATAGTAAATTATCTTCGATTTTATCTTATATTTTTCCGATTGTTACAGCTCAGATTAAAAATTGCATAAAAAAGATTTTTATTATTTCGATAACTTATCGAAACACAAATTATACCATGTATATTTTCGTACATAAGATTTTACTAAATAAAAGATAATTAGTTGTTCATTAAAATTGAAATGCTTATATTGTTGTAAAATTAATAATAAACGACATTACATTTTTTAAAATGTTGTTTATTGTTAATTCTAATTAGCTATTAAACAAAAAAATTAATTTCATACACAAATAGAATCTCGTGCAAAAACGGAAGAAGGTGGAACATTGGTGTGCCACGTGCATACCATGAACAGCCCACCGACGGGTGAAGGGGGAGGACAGTGTCTTCAGCGAAGACTTTTAGGGATAACTGAACCGCACTTACGTTCAACATGGGAAAAATATAAAAACTCCCACCAGGCAGCCCGACTGTCGATGTGGAGACGTATTGTCACAATTGCCATCGAGTCACCTCGTTTCTGAACTGAAACGTGCATCTATGGAAAGTGTTATAAGGGTATAGACATTGCATTAAATAAGTGCTATTTCTTTTAAATAATAAACAAATATATCAGAGATGCAAAAGTCTTCCTTTAACTTGATGATGGTTAACTTCATCATGACTTACTTTTATTAAAAAATTCACACAATAGGTTTTTTTAGCGCAATGAAAAGAATCTGATTTTCAAAAAGTATAAGTCTGACTTGGCTCAGTGTCGTTGAAGAAGGAGGGCTTTTAGCCATCCGGAAGAACTTTCAGTGGGAAACTATCCAGCATTTGCGTATCGTAAGGAATAAAACAATGAAAACTTCCATCAGATGGTCCAATTAAAGGAGCAAAATGTTGAACATCACAAACGCCATCGGGTCTCCTCGTTTTTATGAAACAGTGTCAACGTACATGATCTTTAGGGCCACTTTGGAAATGCATCCTAACTTTCGCACATAAAATTATATATCCCCATATTAGATTTAGACCCACTTGTAGAAGTTTTAAGTGAAAAATTGAAGCATAATGAGCTATTATTTTTGTGTTTACTACTACTCTTACATGTAAACATAGACAATTAAATAATAATGATACATTGTAAAGAAATAAAGGTAAATGCACATTGTAAAGAAATATATAACCCTAAAAATGAAAATTAAAAATGTATATAAATATCAATAAAATAAGAAAATGAAATCACTAGTGCTCCACTCTTTTAGCTTTTGCAAATCGATTTCAGTTTGGGTATTTGCACATTGTAATAGGGTGTTGCGTCCATTATGTTTGAGGCAAAATTGAATATATTAAAAATTGTAAGTTTATGTTCCATTATTTTTACACTTTTTAAACGTTTTTCTCAAAAAAAAATTATCGTTTCACTGATTTGGAGTTAATGAAAACCAACCATTAGTCAATCTTGCGAAAATTTCTTCCTTATGATATACGGAAAGAATCACTTCCTTTTAAAACGGAAAATTTTCTTAACTGCATTTTAATTTTAGTAATCAATGAAATGTACATTTTATTAATTTTTAAAATGTAGCAAAATATCCATAACCTAAGAATATTTTTTTTTTGTTATTTATCTCTAGATATAAAACATTATATTTATTTGTGTATTTGCATTTCTTGCAACTTTTAACATACTCAAATTTTTAATTTTGTTCACATTTTATAATTAAAATCTTTGAAATTTGCAGTTCATGCTATGTTTAATATGGCATGTAGTGCAAAATCATGAAAAATTCCATCAGTTATTTTCTTATGTAGAATAAAAAGAGATTTTTAATAGATTTTTTGAATTTAGTGTAGCAATTTATTATATTGTTATAAGGCATTGGTAAAGCAAATTGTAGTATCAATATTTTGTAACAAATTATTTTTCTAAAAATATCATATTTAATTGATTTGACAAATAAGAAACTTACAAAAAAAACACAGATAAAGTATTTTTTTATTTAATTAAAGAGGTATTTTTCTTATAAAAATATAATTTTTTTAAAGTTATTTTATAAAAAAGCAATATTTAACAGATTTGATTCGAATATGTTATAGATTGAATGGTTTTCTTTTTAGAACTTATCTAAATTTTGATTGTTTAATTTTTTTTTTCCCTTAAAAATATCAAATAAATATTACAGTAGTTACTAAACCCTATCAATACATGTCACGAAGTAATTAATTTACTGAATTATTGATTGATTGATTTTATAAATTATTAAAAATATATTTAAGAATTTGTTTAAGAAAATTATATTTTTAATTTATTTTAATGAAATTAACAACTGTAAAAAAACAATAACAAGAAAGAGTTTTTTTTTATTATTTTAAAATAGATAAGAAATATATTGTTTATAACAAACGTTTCGCTACAATTGAATGATAAAAAAAAATCACAAAAAGAGTTTAAGCACTATAAAAATATAATTAATAAATATAATTTGATTTAATTTTGATTTTTTAGTGATTTTGATTATTTTAGTTTATTTTCAAAAAATGTAAACATTTGATTAAACTCCTGTTTTATTAAAAAAAGAAAATTATTTTATAAATAGCAGAATTTAAAATCAGTATTTATTTTGAATTTTACTCACTAAAAGTTACTACTTTATTTTAAACATTTAATTCTTAATAAATAGACGTTTAATACCAGAAGCACTCGTTGGTTTATTTTTGATTTATTAATATTATAAATTATTTTATTATAATTCTATTTATTAAATAAAATATTAATATCTTTTATCGATGAACAAATAAAAGGATCATAGTACAAAATATGGAAAGATGGATCACAAGATGGCAGCACCAAACATTGTAAACAAGAAATTGATTTATGTAATTTTTGATGCTTATACATATATATGTATATAGAATAATCAAAATTACAAAATCCTAACCATATTATTAGCATGATTAATTGACTTAATTTTATTATACTTATATTAAAAAATAAAATTATAATATATTTTAATACCTTTATAAAAATTAATTAAATAAAGAATCACAGAATAAAATATGAAATGATAGATCACAAGATGGCAGCACCAAACATTGCAAAAAGAAATATATATATATATATGTATATATTTATACGTTATATTATAAAATAATCAAAATTAAAAATCTTAAATATAATATTAGGATGATTAATTGACCTAAATTTATTATACTTATATTAATAAATGAAATTATAATATTTGTAAAGACTTCACGAAACAGCAATAAAAATTCCCAAAACAATGCAATGTATAAAAATAAAATTAAAAGAATTTCAGTATAAAAACAGTGTCAGTATAATATAATTTAGGTAAATTAATCATGCTAATAATAAGGTTAAGATTTCAGTAATAATAAAAATATCAAAAAAATGCCTTGCAGTTATGGTTTGTTTATTTAAAAATAGTAGCGAAAGTTATAGTAAATTATTCATTTGTTAAGGAATAAATTGCGGCAAAAATTGATATGTCAAATTCGTAACAGATTTAATTATAGCAATTTTTTTTTAAAGTGGTTTTGATGAAAAGTTTATGAAAGGAGCGTCGTTCTTTTCTTTTCTTTAAAGAATTTTTATTTATTTATTTACTTAAGCAACATAAGTAACTTAAGCATGATATATCTGTCCAATAGCAATTACTATTACTACTTAATCTAGATGGCAGCACCATAAAGAAAACCATAGGTAATTTTAAATCTATAAAAAAAATTCTGATCTAGATAGTTAAGGATACGATTAAATGTAAAGATCATTAAAATAAGAGTATCGCTTTACATGTTAATGAGAGTTTTTAATAACAGCAACAAAAACGATTTCAATTCCTGCCCAAGGAAAGTTCAACTGACTCCCTGCTCTCCTTTTTCCTATTCTTAAAACTCAAGTTAATGCTTACCTTAAAATAATAAATTATATGCATGAATTATTTCATAATAAATTTTACAAATATTAATAGTAAAGGTGTTGTGAATTCGTAATGAACGCTTGTGCTTTTTTGTTAGTAGCATCCTCGCATAAACAGTCGTACTTCGCTCCATTATACTTTGGTGGAACTGTTCGGGGTATACAAGGGGCCCACCGATGTTCTACCCTCACCTTACAAAGTGATAGGGATCTACATAGTACAGAGGTGAGGTGTGGAGAAAAAAAAAATTAATTGCGTCAAAAAAACAAAAAAAAAAAAACAGAGAAAGAAGAAAAATTTTAAGTTAATTATTAGAATAACGAAGTTATTTATTTATATTTATTTACATTTAATTAAATTTATTTTTATTACTTTATTTAATTAAATTAATTTATTTATTCGTAGTGCTGCAAGGAAAGAAACTGAAAGACGTTAAACATATACAAATGTCAAAGTTGTGAAAAAGCATAAACAGCAGGTGCAGATCAGAAAAGAAACTGTACATATACACAAAAACAGGATGAGAAACAAATTTATATATATATATATATATATATATATTTATATATATATATTTTATTTTTTAAGAGAAAAATATTTATTTCAAAATTATGAACTACAAAGTGACAGTTGATACACACATAAAAAATTTGTGAAACTATTCCAAACCTTATCGTATTACTAATCAAAACAAGCTAAAAATTTAAAGCAATTTATTTGTTTCGTGCTTCTATCTATTTTCAAATTTTACTATATATAAAAACTTACATTTTGCCCAATAGATGGCAGCATGATGGACAATTTTAAAATATTGATAAAATTTCTATTAAATTGCTTGAACTTAAATGTATCAAGACCAAGATCGTTTAAAGTAATATAGAATAAAGTAGTATATACAAACGAATGTGTTAAAAATCATTTAATTTAAAAAATATGTCAAACTTTATGAATAAAAAATGAAAATTAAAATTGCAAATGCCATAAAAGTTGAAAATAAAAAAAAGAGAATATTAAAACAATTTTTTTATCGTGTTTAAGCGACAATAATGCTTATAATTATTAGTTCTCATCAATGCATTTTAATACAATTTTTTCCTTTATATATGAATCTTAAATTGTCATCAAATTAGTAGGGATTCAAGTTTATGAATTACACCGAAATAAATTAAAAGTTATTTAATTAAGCATTACAATTTTTAGTTGATTCTTTTTTAATATAAAATTTTGAATGCCTACTAACTACAGAACTATAACTTAAATTTAATTTATTTCAATTCCTTCAATTACTCATCATAATTGAAGGATATTAATTCAATTTCCTTTTCAATTAATTAATTAAGTTTTTATTACTTATCATAAATTGTTTAAGTCAGTCATGTTTCCTGTATTTTAACCAAAATTAAATAATTCATGTTTGATAAAGCTTTATTAATTGCACTCTTTTTTCATTTTTTATTTAATTATCATTATTCATTTATTTTTAAAAAGTACTATTTAATTTTTAAACATTTCATCAATAAATCTAATAATGTTATAAAAGAAAGTATCTTAGAAATAAAAAGAGTATTTTAGAAAAATAGAAATTGATTTTAAAATGAATGATATTAAAATGAAGGTACTTACGTACTAACGGTACCTTGGCGACAATTAGTGAAAACGCGCCAACTGCCGCAATACAGATTTGGCGGTTTTTAAGTGGCGCCAATCACACAAACACAATCAAAACGATTTCAAAATATTTTTATTCAAAACGATAAAATATATAAAAACACATCATTTAAAAAATCAAAACAACAAAATATATAAAACACTTCATTTAAAATCAAAACAACAAAATATATAAAAACACTTCATTTAAAAATCAAAAACGATTTAAAAATGCAAAAACACTGTATTTAAACACCAGTTGTCTTTTCAGAGTCCCACACGATGAGCACACTGACTGAAATTGCATTTCCAAAACTTAAGTTCACCAAAATAAAGTTTCATGTCATGGGGAATTGGGACATTTTCGTTGTTTGGTAAAATATTTCGCTCCTGGAAAAATAAAAATTGCATCGTGATCCGTTTCTGGTAAATCCCAAATACGCATTTTCGTATCACAACAATATGGCATCGAAACTCAGCAAATCTACAGCCGTTAGATTGCCGCCACTTAAAAAGCGCCAAATCTGCTAGGGGTTACTGTATTGGCGCCACTGAAAACCTCAAATAAGGGGTTCCATTGGCGTTACTTAAAAACGCCAAGTCTGTCGCCAAGGTACCGTTAGTACGTAAGTACCAAAATGAATTTATTAAATTCGAATTTATATCGAATATTGAACGGCCGTTCGATATGATAAAATCAAATCAGTTAAAAGAAAAACTTAATATGCATAAAAATAAAGCACAAAGAAATTCTAAAAAATATTAAAAAACTGATAAACAACAATTATCCAGCATTCACCTGAATCATATATTCGAAAATTATTAAAATCAAGTGGCCAACTTAAATATCTAGAATTACTCTATGTAATTATAAGAAAATAATTCTATAAAGTTATGCTTAAGTAAAAGTTAATGGTTTGAACAAATATTACACAAATTGAATTCTATATTCTAACATGTATATTCTAAATGCTTCTCCAAACTGAATTCTTAATGGATGTTTTAAGTTAGATTTCCTGTTATTGAAATATAAAGTATTATTATTATTGTACATGTAAATAAATAGTAATAAAAAATTGTGTTTTAAAATTCCATTATTTATTTATTTATTTAATTTTTTTTTTTTTTTTTTTTAGAATCTAAAATGTAATCAAAATTTTGATTTAAAATATATTTTCCATTAAAAATACCAAATAAATATTACAATAATTACAATAATTACTAAACCCTATCAATAAATCTGTCAGTATATCACGAAAAATTTATTCAGTGGAATAATTTATGGATTGATTTTATAAGATATTAAGAAAAATAACAATTTATTTAAGAAGACTATTTAATTTCAATAAAAACAACATTTATAAAAAAAATAGCAAGCTAGTGCTTTTATTATTTTAAAATAGAAAAGAAATATATTGTTTATAATAAGCTACAATTAAATGATAAAAAAAATCATAAAAGAATTTAGGCTTAATAAATATATTAAAATTAATTTATAATTAATAATAATAAATTTATATTTATAACTAATGTCTGATGATTATTAATAAAGATTCACAAAATTTTATAACACGTCTTTCATTTGTTTTATTATATCGTGAAGCACCTGCTCTCGCCGATAAAGAGGGTAACAACACCGGCGAAAGAAAAAAAAAGGCGTCATCGGCACCTGATCGGCAGCTAAAGCAGGAAGCGGAGCTGCAAGGTTACCCGCTCCCTGCGAAGACCCTGGTGTCAGCGTCCGACCATGGAACAGTCCATCCTCCAGAACAGGGGCGCCATATCGGTAACAAAGGATGCGCTCCTCACACCCCAATCCATCCGACTTTGGACTCCCGACCGCGAAATCGCTGCGCTCGACCTTGAATCGCTGAACGACATCCGCCCGCGACCTTCAGCCCAGGTAGACGTGCGCGCGGGGCGAGCACTTCCGCCGCTGGGCGCGCACGCTGACGTCATGCTTATGCAGAAAACGGTGGGCGGGGATAAGGATCAGTGAACTCTGCGGTTTCGCCCCGATTGCATTATGAAAATGTCGCCTGTTGCGCCTTCGCTTGGAAGTGGGGCGTTGAGGGCCTGGGCGATGTGATTATGCCGGTGTATGGGTAGCGCTTCTAAGGCGGGGTGAGGGGCTGCCCGGGCTGATTCGGAGTGTCGGCCCATCATTGAATAAAGGGAATATGTGGGATGGAGTATTTCGGGTTTGAATGCGAAGGCGGTTCGGGTGGATTCTCTCAAGGCTCTCGTAGTGTAGAGGGTAAAAGGCAGAGACGTTGCGTATCAGTTGAAAATTGGATGATTACATATGTCGCTTGATCGAGTAATACATAATGAGTTCTGTCATTTTTATTAGTCAATTAATGTGGAGACCGTTTATTTATTTATTATTATTAATATTTATTTAATTTAATTTATTATTATTATTATTTATTTAATTTAATGTATTATTATTATTATTTATTTAATTTAATGTATTATTATTATTTATTTTATTTAATATATATTATTATTATTATTATTTATTATTATTATTATTATTATTATTTGTTATTATTATTATTATTTATTTATTTATTATTATTATTATTATTTTTGAATTTTTCAATTCACACCTATTCATGAAAGGACATTCTTTTTATGGTTTATCGAATATTTTTGTTGTAATTCTTATTAATATATTTATTTAGAGAAAAACAACAAATGATACCCATTATTAATAATGATGTTGGTTGTTGTTATTATTAATACAAATAACTAATTATATAAACTATAGTAAGCATTCATCCTAGACTATAATTGAATATTATAATAATGAATTCTAATGTTTTAATTTCTATGAATTCAATTTATGATTTGTTGTAGAAACAAACTATTAAAGAAGCATTAAAAAGTCTTAATATTAATTACAATAAATAAATTAACAATATTATTTAAAAGATTTATGGTTAAATAGAAAATTGAGTAAAAATAATGAATTCTTTGAATGATACATGAAAAAAAAAAAAAATCCACCGGAAATTATTTAATATACTTTTTGAATTATTTTTTTTAAAAAGAAATATAAATCAAATTAAATTGCTCTAAAATGACGAGTAATTCCATCAAAAATGTTCTTTTTTTTAATGTACATCAGTTAATTTTTAAAAAAATCTGGTTTAATATAGTGAGTAAGGATGAAAATATTATATGACACAAATCAATAAATTTAATTTATTTTGTTATATATTAACAAAGAATATCTTTTTTTACTTGTGGCGCCATCTCTGAGAAGAAAGTTGTATGAATTACACATTTAATTACTAGTTTACAAATTTAAATTTTAAACCATAAAATCAATTTTAACACAGTTTTCTTATAAATGATTCCCTGATTTGTTCTTAAAAATACACTCTCTTTTTAGTTTTTAGTTCTAATATTATTTTTATTTGAGTAATATAAAAAGAAAAGAATGGGCACATTTTATAACTTATTAACTCGTCTGATCCAATTAAAAATTTAATTATCTGTATTTATTGTAATTCACTACCCACAAATAGTTATTACCGTTAAAATTTCCAACTGTATTTTGTAAAATAAATTTTTATGTAACAGTTTTTTTCCAATTTTGAGCAAATCATCAATTTTTTTTTAGTTTTTAGTTTTTATTTATTTAATTTTTAAAAAAAAATTATTATTTTACAATAGGAATATAACTTTAAGAATAGATTAATCTTTTATTCTAAATATTATCCAGCTAAGTAAATATATATCAATAATTTTTGTGTTTGTTAAATAATTGAAATTAAGAAGTGTAAATTGAAAACTGTTAAAAATATGAAACAAATTAGGAGCATTTCTTTGTGATATATACTTAAAAATGGATTAAAAGTAATTATATGTCTTTTAAAGTTTTCTGCATTTAAAAAATAATAATAATTCTCTGTAAAACACCTAAAATAAATTAGTAACTTTTCGGTAAGAGATGGCGCCACGATAAGAATATATTTTTTTTTTTTATAATGATAAAGTTTTAATTTATTAAAATAAAATTTATGTTTTATAAATGTATATTGTATTCAAACATAAATAAATTTTAATACAACAAAAAATTATGAAAAATAAATTTATTGCTAATAAATTATTATAATATTGATAAGTTATAATAAACTTTTAAATATTTATTAAAAATGTTAAACATATTTCTTTTATATTATTCCTTAATATTAATTTTATGTTGAATTATATGCTTTCTTAATATTAATTTTATGCTGAATTTATTAATATTAATATGAAGCTTTATTTTTCTCCTTGAGCATAAGATTTAAATGTATAAGAACCGGTAAAAAATTTACAAACCTGTAAATCCAATAAAACATAGATCTTACCAAAATGTTAACAATATTTTTGACAAAATTTCAAATCTGTATTTATTTTAAATAGAAAATTCATGAATTTATTGATTTATGTTAGAAATATTCAAATAATATAGATAATATATAATAATGTTTATATTTTAAATAGTTATTATATAAAAATATTTTTTATTGTACTGAAAATTAAAAATTTTTTCTTCAATTGGCAGGAATTTTTTATTAGTAGATCATGAAGTTTTAAATTGATTTAAATGCATATTTTTTAAATTACATAATCCCAGTGCAAAATTTATTTATTATTTTATCAAATTTAGGCATTTTAAGAAAAAAATTTAGAAGTTACAAGACATTGTAAGAAAAGTCTTAATTTAAAAAAAAATTTTTTTTTTTTTAATTATTAAATTTAATTTACTTATAAGATATACGAAATTTGAAATTCATATAAATGAAATTTTAAGTTATTGAAATGCAATTTTTATCTAATAGTATTTATTTAATAATTTTTTATAACAGGTTTTTAAAATAATTCTTTACTTTTAGTTTTCCTGCTTTACTTTTATCTTTATTATCATTTTATTTGCTTATTCTTTTTAAATATTTCAGAAAAACCAATTAATTCATAGCCAAAGCAGTCAATTAGTTCATAATTAATTTTAAGTATTTGTATTTATTTTTTTAATTTTTACTTCAATTACTATGTGATACATTTTTTTATATTTTTTAAATTTATTTATTAGTATTATTATAATTAATTGTTTATTTTATTATAATTAATTAATTATTATCTATTTATTTTTTTTTGTACAATATCTTATCAATATTAAAGTTTTATTTCTATCAAAAAATTTATTCATAGTACGAAATATTCAAATAATATAAAACATTAGTTGTAATTATATAACGTAATAATTTAAATTGTCATTAAAACACTTGGAATCAAAATGTTTTCCAAAACGATTCCCTCAAATAATAAATATTTATTCCAAATGCCTGTTTTGACAACACCCAAATAAACAAATCATTAAGAGAAGGAGGAAAAAAAAAAAGTTCAGTGGTCTCTTAAAAAAAAAAAAAAAAAAATGAAATCAACAAATTGTTTTGAAACTTGAAACAAAGTAACAAGCAGAAGGAGGGAAAAAAACCTGAAAACAAAAGTCATCGCCCACGCAAAAGGTCAGCACCGGTCAAGGCCGAACACCAGGGTCATCGTTCCTCGACGTGGAGAGGTCAACTCAATGACGCTACCTGTCCAGCGAAGGACGAATCGAGCGATATCTGAGGTCAGTTTCACGCAATCGGGCCTCTCTCCAGAGCTGTGAAGCGCACCAAGATATTTTTCGACCTCCACAACAATACGTAAC